>JARHVA010002533.1:660000-790000 GCA_037957365.1 Torreya grandis | reverse complement strand
ATGTATGAAGCTACACAGATGTTGAAAAATATTGAACACCAAGACACTACTAAAAAAGATGATAAAATAATATATTCCAAATTTTATGTCCAAATCATGCATATTATGTAGTAAGATGGAGTTTTTACTGGACTAACAAAGTTACTAAAGTTGTTAAGTACATTGTGTAATGAAGATGTTTCCTAGAACATCATAAATTTACTACATAGTTTACTTGAGTGTGCATAATGAGGGAAATAGAAGATAAAAAAATTGTTTGGTATGTCATAATAAATAAGTCATAGGATATAGATGTGGGAATCGACATTGAATTTGTAGGATGAAATTACAAAGGTTGTCTTTGCTTTTGGTAGCATGGTTAACATGATCCCCAAATCTACATGGGAAATAATTGGATGGCCAATTATCAGATACAACCTAGTGACTCTAAGCTTAACATACTATGAAATATTTGAGATCATTGGTATATTATAGGATATTGAGATCAAAGTTAAAAATCTGAGCCTACAAGGTGACTTTGAAGTCATCAATATGAAGACAATAACTTATTACCCTTTGTTGATTGGTAATAAATGGGCATATGATGGTCAAATGACTATCAATATTATGAAAAATAAATTATAGTTGAATTAAGGAGTTAATATTATCATCATTCCTATGAATAAGGTACACAAACCCTATATCATTCTAGCTAAATGTGACTCTTCATATGTTTCACAAGAAACTAGTTGTATGAAGGTAAACTCCAAAAAAACCCAAAATCTTTGTGTGTTGTTGAGTGAAGATGGAAGAACAATCTCTTATGCATCCATACCACTGAATAAAAGATGAAGATGAAGAAATTTAAGATTCAAATATTGATGGTGAGATTGATTTGATTGATTTATTTGAACCTAAATGGCTAGTAGAACCATTAAATGTTCCAATCATAGAGCCTACTAAAAAAGAAAAGTTGTACAACATATAGATTATAGATCAAGAAGGACAAAAAATTATATAAGAATATGTCACTGAGGAAAAGTTCAAGATTTATCAACAACCTATTAAAAATCATGTATAAAACATTAGAATTAAGGAGATTCCTAAACTAGAACATATAGTAACTACTGGACTGAATAGAAAGTTTCAAAAGCTATGAAACTTCTCTACAATTATAAAGATGTGATTCCAAAAAAAAATTCATAGGTCAGAGGAGTAGATCCATCCCTAGGAAAAATGTATATTGAACTCAAGGAGTGCACATGACCCATAAAAAAATGGCCATATAATTTGAATCCGAACATGAAGTTAAAAGTGAAGGCTAAACTAGATAAAATTCAAGAAACATGTATAATCTATCCCTTATAAAAGATATATTGGGTGAGTACCATGGTAGTGTAGCCTAAGGAAATAGGGGAGATTAGAGTATGTGGTGATTATTGAATTTTTAATGATGCATGTGTGAATGGTCCATTTTTTATTCCCTTTATAGATGAAGTTTTGGAATTTATTATAGGTCATGAATTTTACTCTTTCGAAGATGTATTTAGTGTCTATCATCAAATACCCATTACAAAAGAAGATAGAGATAAAACAAGTTTTACAATAGAATGGGGATCTTTTGCATACAAGGTGATGCCTTTTGGCTTCAAGAGCATACTTGTAGTTTTTTTGAGTAGTGGTGATTACATTTAAAGATTTCATTCATGAATTCCTATAAGTCTATCTCAATGATTAGGTATTATTTTATTTGTTTAAAGAACATTTTTCCAAACTTTTTCTCATGTTATAACACTAGAAATATCTTTGCATTGCCTTGAATTTGAAAAATGCTTATGTTTTACACATTTTAGTGTTCTACTAGTGAAGGGATTTTGGTGGACTAGGCCAAAATTTCAGTCATCCTTTATTTTACGTATAAGGTACTATACAAATTTTATCAAGGGATATGCAAAAATTTCATCTCCATTGGAGTATTTACTATGTAAAAGTGCAATGTTTTTCTAGACTTTTGAGTTTCAAACAACCTTTATAGAACTAAATTAAGGACTCGTCATTATGCCTATTCTCATATTTCTATATTGGAGCAAGCCCTTTCATGTTAATGTTGATACTTATATTATCTAAGTCAGTGTTTTGCTTTCATAGCCAAGAAATGGTGGACTGGACCACCCCAAACATTTTACAAGTCAAAATTTATCTAATGTAGAAAATAATTACATGACAATTCAAAGAGAAGTACTGGATATAATGTTCATACTATCGAAATTATGCAATAATATTATTATGAAAAAATTTAAAGTCTTCACATATCATCAAGTTATATGTTACCTTGTCAATAAGCCTATGCTCAAAGGATGAATTTCAAGATGGTTGATGTTTTTTCAAGAATATCAATTTCACATCAATGTCAAACTAGGCATAGAAAATGTTAGACCGGATCATCTTAGTCACATTCCAAATGGTGAAGAAATAGAATAAATATATGAATATTATCCTAATTTCCATTTCTTTTGTAATTTTTTGATCCTCAAAATTTTTGAGGCAATTGATAATTTCCTAGAGCCAGGAGTATTCCCTGTGTACTACCAAGAAAGAGACAACAAATAGTTTGTCACCTATGTTTTACCATATGCTATTATAAATGGGATTTTGTATCATTTGGGGAAGTATGAGATAATTATTATGTTAGTTATAAAATATGAATGACCAAAACTTTTTCAGGAAGCACACCAAGGAATAGCAAGAGGCCATTTTGTTGATTAAGCTACTATAAGGAAATTGTTACAAAATGGGTTATGGTGGCTAATTTTTTTTCAAGATGCACATAGAGTAGCTTATTATTTTGGGATATGTTAATTAATAGGTAATACACTCCATAAGTATTAAATTTACTTATAACTATTGTTATCTTCACAACCTTTTAAACAATGGGGCATCAATTTTGTAGGACATATCAATCCCTAGAGTAAATGCAGTAAAGTCTAGTATATTATCACTATGATAGATTAATTTACCAAATGGGTTGAAGATAATAAAACACATATATATTTAATGAAGGACACAACAAATTTTCTTTATTATATTATCATAACAAGGTATGGTTACCCCATCAAGCTCATCAGTGATCAACGAACACAAATCTTGAACAATACCATCAAAACTCTTACTAAATAATTCATGATTTCTCATCATAAAAGTGTCAGAATAAAAATGATTGAGATGATGTGGGGGATGAATCATTATTCAAAATATTTCTTATCAAATTTCACTTAAGCAATCATGTAACATTCAAATAAGCATATAGATCTAGCAAGCATAAACACCTATCCACATAAGCATGAAACACAAGAACACATCACATATATGGGAAACCCTAAATGGGAATAAAACACACTTATACATTAAAATGGAATAATTTAATATAATACAAACACCAAATTTAGTCAATCACCCACTTCACATGGAACACCAACCCCTACTAGCTAAGCACCAACTCAGCTAGGCTTTAACAAGTACCAACTTATAAGGAAGAACCAACCTCATAAATGAATAAACACAAACTAAACCACATGATTTATTTTATCACCTTAATAACACATTTTTTCTCAACCAACTGATGATGACCAACTCTTCATCTCTACATACTCTTATCCTTCTCAAATTGCCTTCTAGGTTTCTTCACTCAATTAAGTCTCTTAAAGGCTAATTAGGTCATATAACCTTTATACTCATATATATATATATATATATATATATATATATATATATATATATATATATATAATCTTCATAATTGATCCTATACACTAATATTATCGTATAAAATCCCTCCTCACCAATGTGTCATATCATTCACATTCACTCTACACTCACTCAACTAGCCCAAATAGGCCTAATTAGCCTTATTATTATACTAGGATCTTGATAATTCATCTCTTAGTAAAAAATAAACACTTTATAACTTATATTTTACAAAAAATATGCCTTAATTAATGTCATAAACATTAATCAATCATTACATTAGGTTGGCCATAGCTCAATTAGACCAAATCCTTCTTTAGGCCTTAAAGAGACATAATTTAATTGGGCCTTCATTAGCATATCTTACCCTTTTATCTCCTTGGAATACTTTAAAAAAATAAACACAATATAAAAAATTAATATGAAACTAAAAAATACCCATGTTAATTTCATATTAGGTCCATGACATAATTTAGCTCCAACCATCACTTGAAACACATCATTTGTTAGGTTACAGTGCTAAAAGCTTCACTAATGCAAACGGAAGAGGTTGCTGAGTTGCAGAGAAATCAACGTTAGTCAGGCCAACTAACATCGGTCATATTCAGTGTGCAAAGCAACCGACGTTGGTTAGGTGTTAGCTGACATTGTTCAGACAAGAAATGGCGTCAGTAACCTATGTGTGCGTGCATTTGCATGCGCTTCCAGAATTGGTCTAATTTTAGACAGACACTTAGTTTGCATGTAAAAGACTAACTTTAGTCTTGAGTCTGTGTTTCTAATTATTGTAATTAGGAAGTCTAATTATTGTTTGTATGGGATCTATTTAAGAGACCCATGGGGCTGTATTGTAAGGTGAAGGATCATAAGGACTTGTCAAGAACAAGGACAAGGGTTCTTCTGGGTGAAGGATTAGAAGGACTTGCAAAGGCAAGGACAAGGGTTCTTCCAAGGTTTGTAAGATCTAGAGGGCCTGCAAGTGTGCAAGACTAGGTTGATCTATAGGTTGTGTAAGATCAGTTGATCTGCATGTGTGTGTGTGTAAGGTCAAAGGCGATCTGTGGGGTAACAAGATCAAGGAGATCTGCAACACAACAAGGATCAAGATCAGGGAGATCTACTTGGAGTACTTGGTGTACTAGCAGTATTGTTACTGACTAGTGGAGGGAATAACTTTGTGTTTGAGTTGTGGTTGTAATTGATTGTGTGAGAGAGAGAACTCTTGAGGGAGAATTACTGGTACACCCAAGAGGTGTGGTAAGAGTGTGATTTATTCATTATATTTCCTTCTGGAAGAGTGTTAATACAAGTTTGTATTATCTCTCATATTCTGTGATACTACTAAATTCTAGTTACATATTACTTCTAGTTTAATTCTTTGTTTAGTTGCTTATACAAAGGTAATCAAGTGTACTCTTAAGGAGTAGGATCCTGACAAGTGGTATCAGAGTTGTGTTTGCTCCAGATCTTGACAATTGGTATTAGAGCCAGGTTCTTCAGAGCTTGGTTCACTAACACCTTGGTTTTAGAGTGTGTTAAGTGTTTGTTGATTATAGGTCACTCTCAAGGGTTTTTGATTGAGTGGGAGTAAACCAATGGTAGAAGAAAGTACACCAAGAATGGAGAAATTCAATGGCAATAATTATCAATTACTATATTGTGGAAAGAAAGGGTAGGTAAAGAAATATTGTTGGTTGGTAGAAGATCAGCATGAAGGAAATAAAGAAGCAAATGATGCAGGTATTGTTGCATGGGATGCTCTTATATGTTCCTTGGATAAAGTAGAATCTTGGGTTTTAGATTTTGTTGCCTCTTTCCATGTAACTCTAAATAGAGTATTTTTCCATGATTATGTCCATGGAGACTTTGGAAAGATTTATTTAGGGGTTGGTGACCCTTGTCAAATTGTTGGGAAAGGGGAAGTGCAACTAAAATTGTAGATGGGTAACACATGAGTGTTAAAGGATGTCATGCATGGTTCCATCCTAAAGAGGATTCTAATTTCTATAGGAAAGTTAGGTGATGATGGTTTCACAATAACTCTCACAGTGGAATCTTGGAAAGTTTTCAAGGGTGCACTTGAATTAGCATGTGGTAAGAAAGTAGGTACTCTTGATCTATCTACTTGTATTAATAATTCTCTTTCTAGTTTATCTACTTCAGATGTAGATGCAAAGATGTGGATCTGTAGGCTTGGTCACATGAGTAAGAAGGGAATGCATGTTCTTAAGAGGAAGTCTGATGTCTTTGACAAAATTAAGAACTAGAAAGCCTTGGTTTTCATGGAAAAGATGATGGATAGAGATTAGCTCAAGGGGCTGAATAATTTTGAGTAGGGTAGTTTGGACAAGGTTATGATCCAAAGTGAGCTCGTGGGTAAAAGTCATCACTCATAGGAAAACATAGTTACTGACATTGGTCAGGTGAGAACCGACGTCAATCAGGTAGGTACCGATATCAGTCATGTGTAGACCAGAGTCAATGATGTCATGTAGGTGGACACTGATGTCGATTAGGTAACCGATGTCAGTAGTTAGGTTGGTCACATGGAACTGACATTAGTCAGGTGTAGACTGAGAGGTGGCTGAGATTGATCATTGTTAGAATGGATTTTGGGTGGATAGCAAGCTATTAAGGAGTCTCAAACACCCATGTGGAGGACTAAAAGGGTAAGTAAGTCTCAAATTAATTATTCCCCTTCTTTATACTACTTGTTGCTCACTGATGGTCAAGAACCAAGAAGTTTTGAAGAGGAAAAGTAGGTAGAATCCAGGAAATAGTGGGAGAATGGCATGAATTCTTTGGAAGAGAACCAAATAGGAGATTTGGTAGAGTTGCCAGCTGGGATGAAAGCACTAAAAGATGAATGGATTCTTAGGTTAAAGAAAGGAGAGAATGGACACGTGAGACAGAAGGCCAAGTTATATGGTCTTGAGTAAGCTACAGGACAATGGTGTTTAAGGTTTGACAGGTGTATGACAAAGCATAGATTTAGTCAATGTCAATGTGACCATTGTGTTTACTTTACCAAGTTGGATAATATTAGCTACATTATCTTGTTACTATATGTAGTGTATATGCTTATTATAGGGTCACACATGCAAGAGATTGATGAGCTAAAGGTAAAGTTAGTTCAGAGGTTTGCCATGAAGGATTTGGGAGCAACAAAATTCTTTGGCATGAGTATTTCTAGATACAGGGAAAGTCACAAGATGATTTTGTCTCTAGATGATTATGTGAATAAGGTAGTGGAGAAGTTCAATATGTAGGATGCAGAACCGATTAGCACACCTATGGATGGACAATTCATAGAATAATGTCCCAAATCACATGATGAGGTTGAGTACATGAGTACTAGACCTGATATTATCTAAGCAGTGGGAGTTCTCAGCAAGTTTATGGCCAATTCAGGAAAGGAGCACTGGAAAGTAGTTCAGTGGATTCTCAAATATCTAAGAGGGACTAGTAGCAAGGATTCATGCTATGCAGGGTCAGGAACTTATCTACATGGGTATGTAGATTTAGATATGGCAGGTTACTTGGATGACAGGAGAAGCACCATAGGATATGTGGTGATTGGTCTTCAAGATTGAACTTGAAGAGGGATACAAGCTAGGAAACAAAATTAGATGATGTACAGGTATAGGTACAGGTGAAACTATTTATCTCCAAGTGGGAGATTGTTAGGTTGTAGAGCTAAAAGCTTCACTGATGCAAATGGAGAAGGTTGCTGAGTTATAAAGAAATTGACATTGGTCAGGCCAACCGATGTTGGTCATATTTAGTGTGCAGAGCAACCGAAATTGGTTAGGTATCAGTTGACATTGGTTAGATAGGAATTGACGTTGGTAACCTTTGTGTGCGTGCATTTGCATGTACTTCTATAATTGGTCTAATTTTATACGGACAGTTAGTTTTCATGTAAAAGACTAATTTTAGTCTTGAGTCTGCATTTCTAATTATTGTAATTAATAAGTCTAATTATTGTTTGTATGGGATCTATTTAAGAGACCCATGGGGCTATATTATAAGGTGAAGGATCATAAGGACTTCCCAAAAACAAGGACAAGGGTTCTTCTGGGTGAAGGATCAGAAGGACTTCCAAAGGTAAAGACAAAGGTTCTTCCAAGGTGTGTAAGATCTAGAGGGTCTACAAGTGTGTAAGACCAGGTTGATCTGTAGGTTGTGCAAGATCAGGGAAGATCTACATGGTAAGTAAGATCAGTTGATTTATAGGTGTGTGTGTGAAAGGTCAAAGGAGATCTATGGGGTAGCAAGATCAAGGAGATCTGTAACACAAGGAGCAAGATTAGGGAGATCTACTTGGAGTACTTTGAGTACTTGGTATACTGGCAGTATTGTTACTGACTGGTGGAGGGAAGAACTCTGTGTTTGAGTTATGGTTGTAATTTATTGTGTGAGAAAGATAACTCTTAAGGGAGAATTAATGGTATGCCCAAGAGGTGTGGGAAGAGTGTGATTTATTCATTGTATTTACTTCTGAAAGAGTGTTAATACAAGTTTGTATTGTCTCTCATATTCTGTGTTGTTTATGAATTCTAGTTACATATTACTTTTGGTTTAATTCCATGCTTAGTTGATTATACAAAGGTAATCAAGTGTACTCTTAAGGATTAGGATCCTAACAAGTGGTATTAGAGCTGTGTTTGCTTCAGATCCTGGCATCATTAACACTATTCACAATTAGGCCTGTGAAACTATAAAAAGTCTATGAAATAAAACTGAAGCATATCGATATTATAGTCATATAATAATGAAAATAAATAAAATTAATACAAAATACATGATCTTATCAACATCATAAATTGATTTTAAATTTAAAACTTAGGTCAAAAAGACTCAAATCCTTCTCTACAAATAACCTGCTCAGAATTGCAAGAATACTTGAAAACCCAGTCATGAACAACTTGATCTTCAACACCTAAAATAAAAATTATAATGATAAATAATAATTTAATAATATATTTTTACATATATATACCACTCTAAAGTATAAATATCAAGGTATAATTTCAAGTACTGGTTTTACATACTAATCTTTTGTCTTTAGTACACAGTCAAATTAGAACTAATCAAGCCATTTTGGCTTCAACATTTAAATCACTTTCACTAACTCTAAAACATTATACAAATAATTTATAATAAATAATCTCCCATATAAAACACCATGTGTATTATATAATTAAACTCAAGGCATATATCCTCAAACTCATCACTGCAACTTACTTACCTAAAACTGCCAATTTACCTTGAAGTATAGTCATAGTGATATTGAAATTCAACACCGATATGACCACTTTCAAAGAATTAAAATGAATTAAAATTATCCTATGATATATTTATACCATTATTGGATATAATTATACTATTTTCAAATTGAAACATTGGTTTTACAAACCAATCTCACAACCTTGTATCTCACTATCTCATCTGAACTAGATAGGTCAACTTATGAGTAATATTTTCACTATAATCAATATCCTCTGATGTTATACCACATGATCATGTATTTTAAGTTATTAATAAAACATCCATTAATTTTTTTCCATCATTAATCCATGATAATACATTCCTAATCATCTTAGCACTACTACCTAGGTTTTTCACTGTTTCCACCATTAGGCCTGTTAGTAACTAGTCAACTTGTATGACTAGTTTAACACACCTTAGGGATATATATATATATATATATATATATATATATATATATATATATATATATATATATATAGACACACACACACACACACACACACACACACACACACCTCAATGGACAAAAAAAAAGTCTCAAACGTTTTCCTCCATCCATTTATCAACTTTGACTTGTTCAAATTTGATTGCTACAATAAATCTCTAAGTAAGGCCTTTCATGTAGGGTCCACTCACACACTTAAAGATTCAATCACACTTAGATATGATAGGGAGAGTTAACTAAAACATATAATAACTAAAATATCCATACCAATCCATTATAAACACTTCATAAAAAATATTTCATATTAGGTCACTATTAGGGTTATTTTATGGTTTAAACCATCTTCCATTTTTAGTAATAATTTATAAATATTATCCCATCATTCTAAGAACTAATGCTTAAAACTTTGAGCTAGGACACTTTCTATTATACCATGAATATCTTAGATTCCCATGAAAAGGTTTGATTAGCTAAAAAACATAATAAACTATGTTTTGGGTTGAGAACCCTTCATTTTTTATGCTTGAGAGACATTGAAACCACTTTTCATGCCTTTTCTTGCAAACCATGACATCAAAGTTTGTGAACATGCTTGAAAAAATATAACATACCTATGATAACACTCACTTGTCCATAATTTACTTGTAAATAGAACCTCATACCCCATTATGCCATAATATCTCTCTTTTATTACTTAGATATTGACTTGAAAACCACATTAGGCCTTAAAACTGACCTTCATGCCTATTTCCATATGCTCTCCACTTCATTCTCAAACTCAATAAAATTCAAACATAATTAAACACTATCATAAATTCTTCATAGGCCATGAAAATATCATGAGTTATATAATGCCTCATATGCATACTTAGGAACCTAATACATCCTCTTATGTCTCTGTGCATCCATCTCACCAAGCCACTAAGCTCATAATTTATCATAATGACTTTACATGCCATGACTAGTGTCATGACTAGGCTTCTCAAGCAATTGAAACTTGAAAAGTGACCTTGAAATAATTCTTGATTCTCATATACCTTAATCACATGCCTTACATGCTCTTTAAATAATGGCATACCTTTGCACATACCTCTTCATCACCATCATGCACATGATCATGATATGACTATGATTGTTATGACTAGGCTTCTCAAGACACCTTGTACTCAAGGACTAGTACTGAAACGTGATTACCTCAATGATTCTATAAAATAAGAACATTCATCGGATAGCATTCTTACACTAGTAAAACAACCTTGACATCAACTAATAGCAGAATCATTAGGTTGCCTTCAAATTTTCTCTCAACAAAAGAGATATTAATTTGCCTTCAAATCCTCTCTTTAACCTACACATTGACATCAATGACATCAATGAAAACATTTCTCAACAAAAAGTACTGTGTACCACCCATAAGATAATGGCCAAGTTAAGGCTTTTAATAAAGTGTTGGGAAAGATGTTGACAAAGATATATGATGTCAAGAGGGATGATTGGGAAGATTTAATTTGTATGATTATTTGGGAATATCTCACACACTATAATAGTGTTATAAGTTTTAATCCATTCCAATTGGTCTATGGTCTTGAAATAAATATTACTAGTGGAATATTTAGTACCCAGTCTATGAATTGTAATGGTCATGAGACTAGGGGATAATGAGTCTCTCACTAATAGGCTTATTGAACTAAATTGGATGGATGAGTATTGACAAAGATCATCTTGGACATAAAAAGTTCATAATTAGAGATAGAAAGCATGACATGATAGGAATATATGTCATAAATAGTTTCATAAAGATCAACTAGTTTTGTTATATGATAGTTGTTTTAGATTATTTCTAGGTAAATTATATATTATATGGAAAGGGCATTATGTTATGCCTAAAACAACACAAAAATAAACCATTATTTTGAGAGATATGCAAGGAACCATTTTTACAGGGTAGGTGAATGGCTATAGTCTAAGACCTACCACCAATAGACTTAATTGATCTTTTTATACTAAATGAGTGGGTACTGAGTAGCCCTAAGTAGATTAGGATTTCCCATTTATGTATGTTTTCTTACGTGTTTAATTTTATTTGTGTGTGTGTGTGTGTGTGTGTGTGTGTGTGTGTGTGTGTGTGTGTGTGTGTGTGTGTGTGTGTGTGTGTGTGTGTGTGTGTGTTTGTATATGATATCTTTAGTAGATTTTTGGAACCAAGATAATAAGTATAACATGTACCAATTGTGCATAGAAGAATTCAGGTGTGCCATTACTGGTGTTAGTAGGAGTGAAATAAATCAATTAAGTTTGGAAAATGTATGATAAAGCCATATCATCCAAGATATTCATATTATAATGGTCATACCCAAGTGTTTAATTCAAAATCTAAGGTTTGATTTATCTAATATTCACCAAATTAGTGGTCAATCAACATAATTCATTTATACTCAAATACAAAAAATAAATAACATAGCAATTTATCTTGATGCATGCACTAATGAATAACTACTTTAATTACTAGATCAAATAAGATTTTCCATATCAACATTCACATTGATATTAAAGGGATAGTGTAACATGACATATATGCAGAAACCAATATGTGAAAAATATATAAAAGCATAAGATTATGAACCAAGTCTATATTTTATTCTTGCAAATATTTTCATGAGCTAAAGTTTCAAGAGTTGAGCCAATTTTTACTACACAAAAAGTAAAATGTTTTTCAATTACACTATTTAGAGATCATGGATCATTCACAAATCATTAGGAGTTTAACAAATGGTCATAAGGAAGCAATGGGAATTGACATTGTGCTTCATCAAACCAAATTCAATGATCCAAAGCTATTTGATTACCTTTGAGTAGAAGAGAAGAAACTCTTCCAACTAGATCCTATAGATGTTATGTAACCACTAGCTCTTATAGTCCCACATTAATTCCAAAATATATATGTTGAGAAACTTTTTCACATGCCCACCTTTAGTGAATTGGGGGATATTTTGAAAATATTTCTTAGCTACTACAATGATGGAAATATTTACATTGGCCCTAACACCACTATAGTCATCAACACATAAGTAATGGATCAAGATTTGGACATGCCTATGTGAGGTGATTCTATTAATATATACAAGATAAAAATACCTCTTATCCTTTAAGATGTTAGAGATTTATATGTTTAGGGGTCTTGAGGAATCCCAATTGAATAAACCTAAGATGAACAAGTGTGCATCTTGGTTGAATGCATCACATGAATATTCTAGCAGACCACCAAGTCTGTAAAGAAAATTCCTTAAGGAATGGTATACATTACATATCACATGGTCCATCATAATGAGTAATTTAATTATCCTAAATATTTTTTATAAGAGATTCTTACAAAGTTTGAAAAATGTTGCATGACTTTCAAGCAGACCTTCTAGTACCAATTTCTTATATTTCTACTATATTTCACCTAATGAAAGTCCCCTAAAGGAGAGGTGAAAATCAATACCAACTAATATCCATAATAAAAATTATACAACCTAATATGGACACCTAAGAATGATTCCTTAGTGCATGAGTGAAAATCTAAGATATGGTGGAATGAGTGCTTAGATTTGATTACTACACATTATCAGGTGATTTTAGATGTCATAAAATACCTGGGATAACATGTTGTTATCACCTTTATTTTAAAAGACATGTTCATCCACATTTATGAGCTAAAAATTTTATTATTCAGACCCCTACCATTACTTTTTATCATGGCTATAGTATAGGCCAAAGTCACTATGTAAAAATTCTATGCATCTAGGTGTGAGACACCTCTCCAAGTTATAACACCTAGCATTGTAGTTTCTTATACACAACATCAACTTGAATACACAACCTTAAAATAATAGAAAGGAAATCATAAGATATCTACTAAAAATAACCACTATATCCTCAACTTAAGCACAAGATAAGGAGCACCACAACCTAGCTAGATGACCCTAAGTTACCTTAGATTGCAAGCCCTTATGACTTGCCTCAGATGGGAATGGATGAGTTGAAGTTATAATAGGAGATGATCATAGCTATGGAAAGAGACTTCGATGATAGGGTGGAGGAGAAATATTTATTATTTTATAAGGTAGTACACATAGGCCAAGTGTATAACAAGGTTCCTCCATGTCTTTGGGTGGAACTACCACCATTCCTGCATCTATTATAGTTGATAATGTGTATAAAAAATTTGAGTAGATGCAATGAAGGGTCAACTTCTTCTAGCAAATTTTTTTTACCACCTTTGTAGTAATCAATGTATTTATGCCACTACCATAAAGTCTATATGATTCTTTGGTACATAGACCCAAAATTCAAAAAGAGGATAAGGTTTCTCCTACACTCAAAGAATGCACATTTGGTAGGATAGCCATGGTGCAAGAAGTGTAGCCTTCTCCATCTTCAACTTCACCACCACCCAAATTAAAGCTAATTACTTTATGGAATAAGAAAGCACATGTTTCCATATCCATTGTTTATCTAAGTGATTCACCACCTTTATACAAATCCCTAGAGATAAAAGAGCTCACATCATAATAACCTACAATTTAAGAACAACATTCATCATGGGAAAAAGCAATTCACATAGTAGAATGATGACTCAGATAAGAGGAAAAGAAGAACCAAAAGGAGCAAGCCCAAAAATAGTAATATCAACAAGAAATTTGGCATGATGAAGAAGTTGAGGCCACACGAAATGCCTAGGACATATATGTTGACCAATAAAAGGCTCTTGAGGTGGCTAAGAAGGCATAGGAAGTTGTTGAGGTAGCAACACAAGAACAATAGGTATAATAAAAAAATATGGATGAAGAGTAGAATATTAAAGAGGTTAAACTCATTTATAAGGCTAAGGTCAAAGAATATAAGCATCAACAAGACATAGTAGTGTAGGTAAATAAAGATCTATAGGATGCCACTCACAAATAGTAACAAGCTAAAGAAATTGTGAAGATGAAGTAGGAAGAAGAATATGAAGCCCTATGCAAAATAGAATCCTAAGAATATAAATAACAAACAAGTGCAGTGAAGGTATAGGCTCACCTAGTAGTAAAATAATAAGCTAAGGATAAACAAGACAAGGATATTTTCCTTGAGTACTAGAAGAAGGAAGAATAATGTGCACAAAAGTTACAAGTGGAGGAAAAGGAAAAAAATAAAGATGTAGAGGATGAGTTCAATAGGAATGCAATAGAAGAAGCTAAGAGAAAATAAGACAAATATGTTTTTCAACACGTAAACTCTATAAAAGAGGCTATGAAATAAAAATAAGTGCCTAAACAAAAAAAAGCTAGGTCAGAGTAGTCAGAGCAATAATAAGACCAACCCATAATTACAATAGATACATAGTAATCAGAATTACCTTTGGGAGGAGTCTAGTTATGGGATGTTATAACTATGGGTTCTCAATGCACCACATTATCACTTTTACTTGTGACAATGCTACAAATTGACCCTTCATTAATTATAGGAACATTAGCAATATTCCCCCTTTAGTAGGAAGTTCCATTAGATGTCTCTAGATTACCACTAAAGAAATAGTTAGAGGGTGATGCAACATCCCAAGAGTTTATTATACAAAAGGCCACCTCTTTGGAATAAGAGATTGATCAATCCAAGGCCAACAACATTGAGTTGAAGGCTAACCTACATGATGATGTCAAGATTGTCTATGACACTTGTTTAGAGTTGGTCACTCAAGAAATTGGGAACCAAGTAATGTCCAATTAATAAAAACTCATGACACTTATCTTTGAGTTAACCAAGGACTGGTGTATAGCATAAAAAATCCATGCAATCAGAACATTAGGGTAGGATTTTAAGACTGAAGTTGTGACTCCCATCACTATACTAGAATAATATCAAGTAATACTTGATACTATTGCACTTCAAGCACAATAGGTTACATGCATCTTGCTAGATTAGAAGTAACAGTTGGACACCTCCTTAACTAGTTCTAGTACAAAATTTTCCAAGGCTACCACCACCAAATAAACCATGGCTAGTCATACTATATTAATGGAGGAGAAGAATATATCCTTCCTAAAATCACTCAATTCCAAGGATAATGTGCATGAAAACCTCCTAAATTGGTAGAGCTAACTTTTGCATAGTTTCTTCATCAGTCTTCGAGCTCAATAACACAGATAATATGGAGAAGTTGAGAGGAGAGATTTAAAAAATGTTTGTAAACACCAACGTATCCTTTAGAATAAATAATGTTGTAGACCTCAAATAGATCATTGGATAACATGCTCTATTACACACCCTATTGTGATTGATCTAAGAAGTGATGCTAGACTAGAATGCATACAAAATGGATCTAGATCCTTTCACCAATGTAATTGCCCATTTTGTTAATACACTTATGTATAGACCATATTCAAAGATCTAGAAGATCATTACTCAATGCAAAGATGTGAAGTCCTAGGTTAAGGACTCTTCTAGTCAATCATCATCTACATCCATGCTACCATTATCAAGCTAAATACTACACAAAGTACAAATTTTGAAAATTTGTTTAACATTTCGTATTGGGGATGATTTATTAAGACAAGTAGGGATAGGATGGTTGAAAACCTATAAAGGGAATCCACCTAGTTATCCTAGCCTATTGAAAACCCACAAAGAGTGATAGGTTGGTATGCTACTTAGTTGAAAACCCAAAAGGGTGGCTAAGTAGGGCATAATAGGTGAAAAATAGAATGACACATTGAGTGATTACTATGACTATTACGAGTTTAAACACTTATTTAGCCTCTAGTCACTTGTGTATTCTCATAGATCCTAAAATTTTGTCTTAGGATGAGACAACATTTTAAGTTTAAGAAAGTGTTGGTAGAATAACATGGATTGTAAAGTTGCACAAGACATTTGTCTAATATTCATGTGTTATGCACTCATTTTATCATTGTATAGTCTCTTTTGTCCTATCTTCATGACTTGTAATAGGATAGAATATGATGAGACTCCACTTTTGGAACAAAATACAAGAATAATATGAAAATTCATAGAATGTAAATGTCTATATATACCTATGTTTTAAAGAAGAACAAGGTTCCACTTTTCAAGAGATCAATAGAGATTTATTTAGTTGTGGTTACTTGTGTGATTTATTATTTGGTTCCTTGATTATGTTATCATGTGTAATGTTTTGGTTACTTTATGTATAATTAATATGAATGCTTTATTTCTATTTATGAAACATTGGTTTTTCTTAATTACTAAATAATGTATGATAATTAATGTTTGATATGTTTATGATATCCAAAATCCTATATGAATAAGAAAAACTATATCATAGATATCCTCATCCTTATCATGTTCTAATGATTCAGTAACCTCTACTAAGACATACATAAACATCTGTTGGAACCATAAAGGATAATTAAATCATGGAAGGTTGGACCTATATGGTCATATACCTAATCGAGAAGGCAAATAACCACCTACAACAAACCATTTTAAGCCTACTATAGAAAAGTCTCGAAAGGGCACTCTGTGAACTAGTAATGGGCATAAGGAGTGATATGAACACAATATGGTGTTCATCATAAAGTGGTGATTGAATAAATATGTATGTCACATAGGATTTTTAAGTGACTAGAAACCACCTTCCTCTCATAAAAGCCTGATAATCAAACCATTTTAGACAATCAATGTAGGTAGTTAAGTGCATATGACAATGTTGGTGTATACTAGTATATCCATATTTCCTAGGCTAAGAGGTAGTGTTCATATAAGATAAGGCAAGATAGATACTAAAGGAGATCAAAAACACATAAACCATCCAAATGATCTATCTTTCTTATATTATGTTAGCTAATCAAATGGACCATCTTCATTAACCTCTATCATTTAATATAGGTTTTATCTTGGACTTAGCCTCAGTATAGTCCTTATTCTTCAACATTTTTAGTGCTAAAATGAATAATTATATTCAAACCTCAACCATGATCTTTACAAACTTATTCATCACTTCAAACAAGAAGAACATTGTCCTCATCACACCTCAAGCTATTTAGGATCACCTGTAGGCTGTCAAGCCTCCTCTAAAGGTCTAGCTTTGATACCAATTATTAGAAGTATCTAATAAGAGGGGGAAGGGTGAATCAATAGAAAATAATGTATATTCAATTCCATTTACCATTTCATGAAGCATACATTAAATTAATATCAAATAATACATAAGCAAACCATCACATAAGTAAATCATAAGATGACACAAGAGATTATGTGAGAAACCCTCAAGGGGGATAAAAAACATTAAACCAAAAAAGATGGAATATATTCCTATAATTAAAAGATTCATAATTTAGAATATCACTAACTAATCAAGTAGTACCCACCCCTTAATATAGTCAAACACCCACTTGACCTTTAGCTAGCTCCAACTAGCTAAAAGGCTACAAACTGCTAGGCAACCAATCACCAACCTAACTACGTATGATATTATCTCCAAATATAATCTAATGTAAAACACACCTGATTATGTAGTCCTCTTTATCTCACTCTTCACCCCTTAATTTATCTCAAATAGCCTCTAGTGTTTACTTACTCAATCGACCTCTTCTAGGCTCATTGGGTCCAATGACCTTTGTGTTCACCTATAAAAACATGATTATACAATAATTAATGATCATAATCTCCATATTATGGTCCTAAAATTACCTATACATTATATTTCAAAGTTTCTCTCCTTCACTTAGCTCCACACACACTCAACTAGCATAAATATGCCTATTAGGCCTTATACTTATACCACATTCTTCCTTTAACTTATATTGGTTGGCTAAAATGATTTACAAATTTGTATCAAACTTGTAATATGTATCCATACATGTTAAATTAGTGGTAAACTCAAATCCATAGGTTATCCAAATTCATTAAGACTCAAAACCTTCATTAGGCCTTAATGAGACCTAAAGCAATTTAGGCTTACACAAACACACAATATCACTTTAACTTATTGGTAAATATTTACCTTCCTCTAATTATTAAAACACATAAAAAATTACTTTAACATACACTTTAAAATCTCACCTTAATTCCATGCCACCTATAACTCCATTTCATACCTTAAACCAAGCCTTTTATCCTATTCACTAATTAGACCTTCATACATAGAAATCATTATCTCTGTCTTCTGAAGAAAACACTAAAATATATTACATATTGATTATATCACATGTGTAAAACCTAAAATACATTTTTAACACCTCAATGTGAATTATATACCCCAACACAAGCCAAACTACCTCAAGATCCCTCGTTCAAAAACATTACTTAGAGTTGCTTTAACTACTAGAATCTCAGTCAAGGATATTGAACATATAGACACACTTTTGTCACTCAAACATGACCAAAAATAACTTAAATGAACACTATATGACCTTATAAACTTGTGCATGTTAATTTTACATATTTTCATAGTCTCTAAGTACTCAAATTACCTCTCTTAACATGGCCACTTAGACTACTCACACAGTCAAAATATAGTCAAAGCATTTTGAGTCTCTACATCTAAGCAGGGACAAAAAAAGACTTATAATTCATTATAATACACATTTTATAATTATATAATATATTAAAACTAATTTTATTATTTAAATCATCCAATAACACTTCTAACTTACTCCTTTAAAATGACCACTTAGACTGCCAGTAGCTTCCAATAGTATAGTCATGTAGATGTTCTTGTCTAGAACTTAAAATAACACTTTAATAACATATAATCCACATAAATATATTATATTTTATCTCTAAATCACTTTCAATTTTATATTTATCTTTTTATATAACCATTCATTGGTCTAAGAGACTAAATCCTCAGGTCACTATCTCACAATCTTTATTACCTAGATAAGACATTTTAGAAGCACTATTTGACTTGTGTATGAGAAACATAACCAATTAAATTTTTTTTAACATAAGTTATAGGTATCAAAAAAATACTCTAGTTCATTTGAATCATCCCTACTCACCTACACATCATCCCTAAACTTATATTCACTCATAAATGGAATCTATCACTATTTCCACTATTTGGTAGATGAACAATGTGACAAATTTATTGACCTAGATGATTGATAAAATGAACATAAATTTCCAAACCAAATATATATATCTAAATATAGAATCTTGAACTATAATCTCCAATTAATCTCATTCATGGACTTAGTCAACCCTGCTTATAACACTAAAATATCTAGAAATAAGCATATTTTTGTACCTACTCCTTATTGACCTATTACAACACTACCACTTGGAGAATATTGGAGGATTCCTATACACATTATAATATTAATTTTTTTTATAAACTCCATCATAGGTATTTTATAGTAATTTCTTTCCAATCGAGTTTTTATAAGGACTTATAGGTGGGTTTTAAATAATTTACATTATTAAGAAATTTTCATAAAGCTCTGTACCTAAAACCACTATTAAGTACTTGGAAAAAATTATTAATTCCATGTTACACCTCTCCAAAAATTATTATTACACCATGAAAATTCTACATTTTCCAAAGAGAATCACAAACTTATTCTCGAGATAGGAAACCTTCATTTTGCATGCACAAGTGTCCTTCCAATATAGTTTCTTGAATTTTCTTCCTCATTAGGAATTGAAACTTGATAAACACATTTTAAACAACATATAACACCTAATTAAATCATTACATGATATATATTACCTTATAATATCAACTTGACTCTTCATTTAGACCTCACTAGGTCACAATGCACAATAGGTCTAGGACTATAAGTCAAACTTGTATATAGAAAGCACTTGGATACTTCTTGTAATGATCTCACCACCTAAATAAAATGTCATAAATATTAATTTCAATATCCATATCTTCCAAAATTATTATCCCTATCTTTAATATGCTCAATATACTAGGCTACCAGGCCTATGCTACTACACAAGGCTACCAAACCTATGCCAATACATTATTCACATACTTGTCTTCTCTCCTTGATCTAAAAAAATACCAACATGATTTATTAGCCTCATTTGAAATAAATTATATTTATCATACTATGATATCATAAAATTTTAATCACCTTTGATATTAATGTACACATAGCATCAAGCCTTTGTAATTAATGACAACACACTTGCCAATATTTTGGACAATTTGGATTATAGGAGAAGTCCCTATAATTGCTAATTTTACCTATAAACACCCAAGAGATACTCAATAAGCATGGGTCTCACCCAAGTATCATATTAAAATTATCACCATAGTATGTATGTTATGCATTGGGATCCAATCATATTAGTGAAGGTTGGGAGGTCTATTAACATGCATTTGGTATAATTAGTTTAGAGATTCAAACCTTGGTCTATATGGACCATCACTAAAACCCCAAAGTAATATTAAACCCCCATTAAGCCCTAATAGGAAATAGAATAAAAAGTTTTATTTAAATATGCATTCAAACAATCAAGAATTTCTTGACTAACACTAGGAAAAATTTTCCAACTCAGAGGAGCCCATGACCATGGCACCTGATTATATCGAGGTTATACAGAGACCTCTAGAAAGTGAAATTTTATAGGGTTTTAAGTGAAAAATTGGGTAAAAAACCTAATAAAGAGTTATAAAATATGGGAAAGGTAAGTTAAATACCTTTTCTACTCCTCCAAGATTAGAATTATTCATGAAGATGCTTGCAAGTGTCTCTACTATCTCATTCTATATAAATAATCTATGAAACTGGTATGAGAGGCCTAGTCTATCAAGATTAATGTATTTGTAAGTGAAATATAGTTTATAAAGGTTTAAGTGTTGATATAAATATTTAATAAAATGATATTTCAAGTAGTCTTAGATGTTTTGAAGACTTGGTTTAGCTATCTTAGTCATTCAAATAGTGAATGAATAGAAAGATGAGGAGCTACCAAGATAGGGCCACTTAACTTGCAGATGGAACACTCTAATGGGTATAAAAAAATTTATAGAATTGATGAGATACCATTTTACCTTGTAATTACTGATTTAGGCAATCATATCCCAAATTAAAGACCATTCTAAAAGGGGTGGAGGTAGTTTCAAGGACAAATTAGCATACACATTGAAGAAGAAATTTTTCAATGCCTCTTGAAATCCTAATAACATTGCATTTGTGGTATTTCACTATAATTAGAGGGAATACTAGTATATTTTTATCATGTTCAAGGCATTTCATGAAGTCAAATAGAGGAATTACATCCCCATACCTCATCTCAATTCCAAAATGGAGCCATTGAAGAAGTGTCAATGTATGGAGGGAATGATTATGACTATTGTAACTGCCATGTCAATGCATGGAGGGAATTATTAGAACTATTTTAACTAACATGTTCCATATTAGCCTCATTCATATACTCTCATATGAATAGAATATAATCTCCTTTCTCTCAAACATTCTATTTAAGTAGGCATTGATCTCTTATTTTGGCATCCCTCGGATGGGTGTAGCAAAGCTCTACCAAAATTGTCACTTGCCTCTTTGAATCAATAGAGGAAAAATTATAGACTTCATGTTTGGATGTTAATTTTCATTGTGAGAGTAAAATGTGTGAATGTATTTATCTTCTATAGGTGCTTTCATGCACCTAATTACATGTTTTTAGTCTATGTAGGTTATGTGAAGTGTTTGTAGGTAGAGTTATTCTTGAAGTGTTATGAACTAATAGTGTTTTATGTAGATTTAGGTTCTCATCCTTGAATTTTAATATATCTCACGTGACCTTCACATAAAAAATTCATGATTATAAATTCACTAAGAGTTATGATCAATTATTAATTTCATTAGGTTTATAAGTGTGATCAAAGGACAAACTAGGAGAGGATATTCAATTATTAGCACATCACCAATTTAGTGTAGGTTCTCTTACATGTTTCCATCTTTATTTTTTTATCAAAATAGGTTTAGGTCTTAGAGAGAGATAATTCAAGTCAAAAATCAAGGGAGCTAGCCCCACCAAAACTAGAGGTTTGACTTGAACCTTAAGTAGCCCATAACCTATAGGTTAATCCAATGTTAGTCTAGGTTTGAGGTCAATGTGAATAGTCTTCCTCAAGGAGGGTGTAACCTAGGTAGCTAATAGTTAGGGACATGGAATATGATAGATTCACAAGTTGCAATTGGTCATAGTATCATGGGTGTCTCTCTATAATTATCCATTTTCTAGCATATTTCCAATCAACTACCTAAGATGGATGCATCAACATATAAAATGTCATTTGACTCAATGATATTCATAAAATTCATGTTATTTGTACCAATAAAGAATAATAATACCTTAAATAAGTGGTTTGGGCACTGGCTAAATGATCATATTTTCTTGAACCGATTTTCATAACACAAACTCAATAGGCTCATTAAGGTCACTTAATTGTTTGGCAATGGGCAATTTTGTTATTAGAGGAAGGGCTATAAATTGGTTTTGTGGAGGCCTTAGATGAATGTATGGAGGTGGTGGTTGATAAATTGGTGGAGGTAAATGGATAAACTATTTTTTCACCATCTAAACATGATGTGATTTAGTGACCTCATTAGCAATAAAACTCTTATTGCGATTGTAAGGTTTTGGTAGCTCATTATTATTATCCTAGGCTGGGATCATAGCTAGTATTTGGATTGGGTTTTGATTATGGTTTTATCCTTATTTTTGGTTATTTTATCCTTGTTTTTGAGTTTGGATATTGTTATAATAAGATAGCTTAATTATCCTTTCGTTAACAAGGGATTTATCAATATGTATTCCTTCCTTTATAACCTATTCAAATGCATGAGCACATTACAAATTAATATGGTAATATATCTCATTTGTAAGGTCCTAGTAAATATCAAGATAAATTATTTATCAACAAAATTATGAGTAAGTTGGCTCACCAATACTCTCCAACATTGCAAGTGTGTATTGAATCTTTCACCACTCTTCTATTTACCTCAACTCAAGTTTACAACTATAATCTCATGATCAATATTATCTAAAAATGTTGTACAAACTTCTTATAAAGGTCATCAAATTTAGTTACAAAATTATTTAGTAATTTCAAAATCCATTCAAAGGCTTATCTAACTAGACTCTTTGGAAAGAGTAGAAGCAAATATATGTCATTATATGCCACTATTTGACAAGAAATAAAGAATTATTTTATATGTTATTTAAGGTCACCTTTTACCTTGTATTTATCAAATTTAGGTGGTTCATAACCTAAAATTAATGGTATTTACAGATAATCCATGTTGAATGGATAAGAGCATATTTCATCTAGTTTGAATTTATTTATTTACTTTTCAGTCTAAATAGTTTAAATTACACCATTGATTTCTTGCAATGCTTGGGAAAGAAAGGTAGATGGAGTGGCATATTTTTATTGGGGTTTCATGACCAAATGTGGATTATCTTGAGTGGGTTAGGTTAGAATAACATACTATAAAACATTGGTTTGACTGGTCATATGACTAGGTATATGTATTTATGTATTGGGATTATATTGTTGATATAAAATATGTTACAATTGAAAAACATTGTAGCTCATATTGGATACATATCCTTGGCTGAAAAATAGTGGCTATGATAATGGAATTTGGTTATATGTAAAATGTTGGTATTTTTAGGTTTAAGACATAACTTGTTTCCTACTCATCAAAACCTATTATATATAGGGAACACATTGTTAAATAGATCCATATTATTAAATTTGTTGAATTCTGGATCCCTAATGTATGTGTGATACCCATTGGGTTAAAGGATACTATTTCATAATACTTGGTACCTATTATACATAGGAACCTTATTATTGGTTAAACACATGTTGGATTAGCACTTGTTGGGGGTTTTGAATTTATTGTTGTTTACCAACTAGCACTTTATAACCAATAGAAATTAATTGTGGATTAGAAAATGTTTATGTTTATTGAGGTATATTTGTCTATGCTTATTATGGATAAACATTTTTTCCCCTATTGAGGTTGTGTAGTGTTATGTACTAGTTGATATGGTAAGTTGGTCTATTATTGGCTCATTTCCCCTTGTTGTGCACTTGAAGAGAATTTGGATGAGGATAGGAGGTTAATTGTTGATTTTGGTAAGTAGGTATACCTATCCCCTATTATTTCAATCCATTTGAAGTATTAGTTGGAGGAATATACTATGTGTTTTTTGATGATAAATTAAACCCACTTTAGTTTAAATTGGAATTCATATATGTGTTATCCACAACATTTTGAGTGAGGTCTTCTATTTGAGTGGCTATCTATTTAGTCATTATGAGGATACTAAACATGTCACCAACCAAGTGTTTTGGATAAATGGGTTTATGTTTTGGATTGTATAGCTTGAAGCATCTATTTATGGCCCTATTGATGGAGCTATCTCAAAAAGAGATGTGTTATAAATATCCATTGTGTTGAAATTATGAGCTAGGTTGAGATAATTTGGGTATGCTTGTTGTACCTATTCTATTTGATCATCCATAGGACCTTTCCATTTTTCAATTACACTTTGGATTTATTTCAAAATTTGGACTAAAAATTGTTTTTAAATAGTTGATGCCTATTCAAACTATTAGTTTTGAGGATCATTACTAGGATTTCAAATAAAATTACTAAAAATTTCATGTGGGAAGTCGGTGAGAATTTGGCTCCTAATTTGATAACCTTGATGAAAATTTTGTCTTTATTCTCTAATAAATGGTGATAAAATAATTAAAAATCATTACTTATCTATGTCGGTATCATAACATATTAAGTCTCTTTTTGTTTTCTTTGTTTTATAATTAGCATTTCTTGAGTAAGGTACTATGTTATTTGCTCTTATTCTTGGCCTAGATAAGAAGGTGCAATCACCAAATACCATGCTAATGGTTTGAATTTTTTTCAATATATGGAATATTATAAGATGGATATGGATCCATCTCATAATATATGTCACCATCATATAGATCTCAAAAAAAGGGCCATTAGTCATAGAGTTCTCATAGTCTGGATTGTGCATAGTCTCACTAGTGTGTAATGAGTCATGTTTAGATCTATGGCTAGGTCTCATCAAAAATAAAATTATAAAAGGTATCAAATAACTAAGTTATAAAAAAAAAAACTTTGGCTATGTAAAAGAGACCCACATTGTAAAACAACTAAACTAGGCAAAAACAAAGACACAATAAACTAGAAACCAGTCTAAAAAATGATACCGATTTACCCAAAGGCTATTATAATCAGTGACAAGTGTGACATAAAATTTCAAAACTCATTTATGGCTAAGGTACTAATTTTACCAAAATTAGCTATAATCAATGAAAAAAGTATCTAAACAAGGTAGAATAATTACAAATTATGTCAAAAAGATAACAATGATTTTCCCAAAGGTAGTTATAATCATTTAACATAAAAAATAAGGCTAAACTTAGAAATAAAGTTTGATCTAATAAAAAAACTTGAAAATAATCTAAAATAAGGTAATTATCTTGGATAAACTTTATAAATAGCTCAAAAAATAATCTAATTCTAAGGTAGTTAATTTTGAAGACATTCAGTAATTAGCTCACTAAGACTCAATATTTGGCTCACAACAGACTATTTTAACAATTTAAATAGGAAATATTCTAACTTAACACAATAATATTCAATCAAGGAACATGGAAACAACTCAACTCAAAATATGCTCAAATAAGGCACAAAACAACAAACAACTACTAGGTATAGGTAAAGGGATCTTTTAGATCAAATAGAAATTTAACCTAAGTATCACAATCCAAACATAAAAGGTAGTGTTGTCTCTAAATATTGCACCCTAGAATAGGGTTGTTCAAGCCTCCTATAGATTTGGGCAATGTTGGGACATTTCTAGGCCTATGGGTGTGCCTATAAGTGGAAATTAACCTCTAGGTTGAAAGGGCTAACTCCCTGTATTAGCTTTTGTGCAATAAAACTACTGAACTAGTTTATATGAGTGAAAAGAATTAGAAGTCTGAATAAATAAAAATCCTAGTCTAAGATGGTGATACACCAATAATTAGTATCCACATGTATGCCCTATACTTATGCATAATATAATATATTATAGTCTATAAATCGATATCTAGAGGATTCTGACATAAGTATTTCAATGTAGAGACAAAATGAATGACATCACATAAGGTAAATAACTAGAAAAGATAACCTGTATAGTCCAAAAAAAAGGGCTACACATGTGCAAAATCTCATACAGCTAAAATGCACTATTTATGACCTGTTAGATCAACTCTTTTCTCAAAAACATGAAGGGTAGAGAATAGAAGGATAAAACATCACTTTATATCACTATGTGTTTCTTACATGCCCAAGAAAATGTCTAGAGCTTAGAAAGAAAATAGACTTATGCTTCTTTGCTCAAAGGTAAGAAAATGGCAAAACATTCCAATAGGGCTTTATCATACTATCTATGGATTATAAAAAATATCCCAAGGGTCCTATTTATAAAAAGAGGAAGAAAATAGAGAGCTCTTATGTGATAAAATAGAAGCCTCCAAAATGGTTTGTAGTCACCATCCTGGTGAAATTGATTCTAGTTGTTCTCTCATTCAGTTAGAGTTTGTCCTTCTCTTTGATTTTCCCTCTTGAAATAAATAAGATCAATATAAAATAAATGATGAGATGAACATACAAAATAAATGGCTCAAATCACTAATGTGAACCTTATATTCCTCTTGAGAGCTCCCATGTTTTTCACTGTAGACCTATTCAAGTTTTCCAAGTGACTTTACTTCTACTTGCTTCTTCAGGTTCTTTGATTGATTCTACTTGTAAAATTAATAAGAAAATATCTTTTTAAAACCTAAAAATTATTATCTCTTCTTTTTTGGGCTTCTTAATTAATTCTACTTGTAAAATTCATAAGCAAAGCTCTTTGGGAAACATGATTTGCACTATCTTTGCTTAAGACCCTGTCGAGTTCTCTGAATGGCTTTAATCATTTCTTGAAGACTTTAAGCATGAATTTAATGTCCTATGGAACGTCATCTTTGAATTTCAATGGCTATTTGTCTACCCTAAATTTGACATCCTGTGGCACA
Organism: Torreya grandis; assembly: GCA_037957365.1. Classification (NCBI taxonomy): domain Eukaryota; kingdom Viridiplantae; phylum Streptophyta; class Pinopsida; order Cupressales; family Taxaceae; genus Torreya; species Torreya grandis. The sequence goes on along the minus strand of JARHVA010002533.1, from coordinate 762,488 downwards.
TCAACCCTTTGAATCCTAATAACTAGTTGGCTATATTAAACTAGACATCCTATGGTACATCATGGGGATCCATCGGGTTTATGCTTCGGGAAATTTTCTAAAAGTAATTCCTTCAAACAATTTTTTTGAAGGAATTATTTTGAGGATTTTTATTGAAAGGAAATCACTAGTTCTTTCGAGAACTTTTCCCAAAAGGATACTTGGGAAAGTGTTCTTTAGAAAAGTTCTGAAGGACACTTGGGAAAGGCACAAGGTCCCTTCAAAAAAATTCAAAGGGCATTTCCAAAGGAAATGGCCCTTCAAAAAAAAATTGAAGGGTCACTTGGGAAGAAAAATACCCTTCAATTTTTTTTTGAAGGGTCACTTGGATGACAAAGTTCCCTTCAAAAAATTCTAAAGGGTCATTTGGGCTAAAAAGTGCCCTTCAAAACTTTTCTGAAGGGTCACTTAGAAGAAAATTACCATTAGGAAAATTCCGAAGGGTCACTTGGGCTAAAAAGTGCCCTTCAAAACTTTTCTGAAGGGTCACTTGGAATAGAAGTGCACTTTAAAAAAGTTTGAAGGGACACTCAGGGTAAAAAGTTCCCTTCAAAACTTTTTTGAAGGGACACTTGGGAAAATAAAGTGCCCTTCAAAAAATTCTGAAGGGACACTTTAGGGGGGAACAAGGAAAGAAAGGCCCTTCAGAAAAGCTCTGAAGGGCCACTTTTGAGAGGCAAGAATCAAGACCTCTTTAGGTTTTCTAAATGATTTTGCTTATAAAAGTCATAAGACTTGTTCCTTGGAAAACTCGAAGTCATTCATCATTGAAAACCCACAAATCATTGGAAGGAGTAATTTAGGTTTATAAACCTGGATTAATTCTACTCATGAAACTTTTATAAGTTGATTCATTCAGAGAACCTGACTTGGTCTTGAGGAGTAACTTAGGGTTATGAGGGGCCAAGATTTGACTTGTGGAGAACTTGACATACACTATAATGGAGCCAAAATGCCTTAGACTCCTTGACTTGCAATTTTGGACCTCTAAAATGGCATGTTCTTGCAATTGTTGTTTAGCTCTCCATGAAAATGGTTGAACAAATTATATTGAAGGGAAAATTGGTCAAAAAGTAGATTACCTAGGCCCAAATTAGATGAGGCTTTAACATAAACCTATTAGTTTAAGATTTTCACTTTAAAATATTGAGTTTTAAATTTAATGCAAAAAGGCTAAGATGTTTTAAGGTGAAATGGCTAGACTAAAATAGGTAGCATAACCACACATTTGAAAAAGAGGTATAAAAATGGTTTGGAACTTGGTTTATAATGTGACAAGTGTTTTGGAATGATTTAGGAAGTGTAACAACTCTCCTTCAAACAAATGGTAAATAATGGTTTTAGACTAAAAATCCAAGGAAAATGCTTGAGATGAAATGGATAGCATAATGACACTTTATTTAAACAAATGACATAGAATTAGTGTTAGGATAAAGCTCTAAGGAAAAAGTTTGAAATAAAATGGGTAGAATATCACCTTTTAGGCTAATATGGTGGAAAATTATGTGATAGTTTTGGACTTTTTTCAACTTGACAATACAAACAAATAATTTTATTCTAAAAGGCACATGTAAATCAATGAAATAACACTAATGGATCATCCTATCCATAAAATTATCATGGGTGTGTATAGCTTCTACCAAAGTTTCCATTGATATATATCTTTTTATGAATAATTGTGTGTATGTTGATTTTTTAATCCCCCTATATCTCTCAAGCATTGATACTTATCATGAACTTAGTGTGAGGATCACTCGACATTTGGAAATAAATTTTGTGGCAAGTGGTGTTGAAAAAAATCTATAAGTTTTGAAACACATTAAATAGCCCCAAGTGTGGATAAAATAAGGGTGCATCAAGTCAATTAGGGCCAAAATCACTTACTATGAAAAGGTCTATTCCTTTGCATAAAAACTTCAATGATGTACTACTTAGTGAAGTCCAATACTTAAGACAAACTAACCTAGGATTTCATTAGGATTAGAGAGGCTAGATGTTCATTCCCATACCATTTATAGTATCACAAGCCCAATTTATATAACTCATCATGGATTGGGGTTGGAATTATGTTGGGATATGAAACTCCAAGTCAACACACCCCTAAATAACTTGTAAGGAGGCAATGAACTCCTGCCCATAATACAAATGCAAGAAAATAAATGAAATGACTTTAGAGGTGTTTTTTAGGTCACCCAAGTCACTTAGAGATTGGGTAAATAATACATGACATTATTTCAACAATAATAAACAAACAAGGCAATAATCTAAGAAATTTTGGTCACCCAATTCCATATAGGGGACAGGGGGAGAGCATACACACAATAGTTTTTATTTTTCCACAAATAAAGAATTTAATCTATGAACTTTGAAACTAGCTAATAAATAAAGAACAAATAAAAAGTGCAAAATATATTAATATATCTATCTAAAGTGTATGTTCATTTTAAAATAAACAACTCAAATTTTATTGAAATATTGACCCCTTGGCCTTATTTTCACTTGCAAAAAATTTTAAATGCTAAAAGACAAGTTTGATTAGGTTAGTTTTAAGTACCAAATTATATTTTATATGATATTTATAATTATTTATGTCTCTCTCTCCACCTTGTTTCCTAAAAAAAATTTAAGGGGTTTTCTTTTCTTTGGGCCAAAAATCAAATCAATAAACAATATTTCATTTTGAGCTCTTGGGTTTCTGAAAACACAGAGTGAAGTTGTTGTTTATGCAACAAAGTGAAGCTACAATTTTTAGTGAAGCCACTATTTTATTGGGAACATAAATAGATAGAGATTTTATTTTGGTGAAGTCACCATTAAATATGGTGAATCAACTAATTAGATCTCGTGAAGTCACCAATTATAGGCTGAAAATAGGCAAAGTCACCTATATGATTTGTAATTTTTACCTATTGAAGTCATTATTTATCAGGGTCAAAGCCATCGATTATATCTAACGATGTCATCATTTAGTACATCAAATTTTTTGTTTCAAAGCTATTGTTTATGTACAAATAAATATCTCAAAAAGAGCATATAAATGGCAAAATTATTATTACACATGTCAAAGCCATTGATTACACAAAAAATAGAATGATAGGATTTTAAAGCACATAAATCTAAATTTAAATAATAAAATGCTTTTGTTAGAAAGACTTAATTTTTCACATCATTCTTCTGAGCCACATAGAATGTGTGGTCACACTGGTGATGCTATTATATATCTTAGGAGTTCAAACAACACAAAAATATTGATTTATTCCTTGTTAGTGAAGATGATAAAATTCCATGCATAACAATACACTAGAACTAAACACTCTTTCTTAATAACTAGGGGAGCATAACATAATGAACAATATGACAAAATATAGAAAAAACAACACAAGTATTTTACATCCTTTATCTAATTTGATGTCCACTTATTGGCTTAAGGATGTTAGTGCTTGGTCTATGACATTAGAGACTCTTGTAAATGTTTCTCCATGGTGGTATCACTTATCTAATGGTCTCTTATGGATTTATTTTGATATTAGCTTGGATTGGTTTGAATTTTTGCATAAAATGGGAAGTATAACACTAGTTTCAATGGTTTATTAAAGGTATTCCTAAAAAATAAATTTACACATAAAATCTTGTTGGCATATATGGTGTGGGCACTTGTATTTATATCTCTAGGAAATAACTCTAACCCTAGGGAGCTTAGGTTTAATTATAACTTTGGTTGAGTCTAAAATAACATAGGTTGATTCAAGATAACATTGGATTGGGTTAAAGTACTAATGAAGTCTTCAAACCTTATTTTCATATATTTATGAGGTATTACAACTCACTTTAGATATTTGTGAGGTTGTGACTCATCTTTCTAGAATATTTAGGAAGTAATAAATATCTTTATTAGCTCTTTTGACCTTTGAATTAATATTTAGCCAAAAATTCTTTTTTTGATAAATGAAATTCACTAATTCAAATTTTAATTTTTACTTAGGTGAGTTAATTAATATTTACAATGTAATTAATCTTGCTTAGCATTTTTTGGGTTTTGGTAATTGTTTTAAATGTTTTCAATTAATAGTTTGGCAGACCAAGAGTGTCAAATTACTATGTCGTAATTTGGCTAAGGTTAAAACCAAAAAATGTTATTGTTTAAAATGGGGTAATACCCTAAATAATTAATACTTTCCATGTTTATGATCAATTAAAACCCTTATGTAGTTGAATTTGGGCAATTCAGGTGATTTCTAGGCTTAGATTGCATCATTTACTAGAAATTAAACTAAATATAATTTTAGGCATGAAAGTGGCCAAAATTAAGTGTATACACAAGCTTCCTTATGTTACCTCAAATTAATCATGAACCTTTAATCCTCATGTTCAACACAAAACTTGTACCTTTCTATTAATGTTTTTACTTGTAGACTTGACACAGTTAAACTAGGAATTCATGTTTATATTGTCCTATTTCCATTTTGGCTCTTCAAATGATTTTAATAAGTATAATGAGTTTTATATGGAATTTAATATGTTTTACACTTTAATTAAATCTCTTTCATGCTTGAAAACACTTCATAGTCTCAAAATATTGTCTATCATGCCAAAAGACAACAAAATATAAAATTTCTTACCAATAGAGGTCTGATCCATGGATACTTTATTGGATTTTGGAATTTTAGAGGTTTTTAGAGATATTTATAGTTTTTTTAACCATCATTATGCATCTATAAATCTCATAAATACTAGAAAAGGGAGAAAATTGAGGTGTCGGGTTTATTATGGTTTAAGGGGTAGTTTACTTCTTAGTGATTATTCATAAAGTTTGGGTCCCCTTGCTGAAAACTATTTATAATTTTTTTAATTTCATATGATTAACCTCAAAACCATAATATAAATAGTTATTTTATATCTCTTCCTCTATGAACTAATGATAAAAAAAACTTCTCATCTTTATTGTCTAGTGACTCGATGGAGATCTTGAGTTGTATTTTCCCCTTTTTTGAACCTGTAAAATCTATATTAACATGATTTTAACTTGGTGAAGGCTTGAGGAGGTTTTTAAAAATTTATTAAACTTTTTTTTTACCCCATGATTCTTCACCACCATATTGAGATCCTTGTGGATGAGTCTCTAGTAATGGCCTTTTAGGTTTGTAATTTTAATTTTATGCTTGAAACCTCACCTTTACTCACTCTAATTGATAATTATGACTATAAAAATATGTATTATCCTAATTAATTTTAAAATTATTTATATAAATATTTTATAAACCATCATATGGTTAGTCACTTAAATCTTGTATCTAAAACTCACAAAACCATGGTGAAATGCATTAATGGTTGCCTAGGGGGATTAGTGAGCAAAGAGTACATTGGAAAAGTTAATAGAGTTTTAAAAATGTGTATTATGAATTATGAAGTAAAAATGAGTGTTTAAAAACATGGGTCCTATATTATCTTATGACTTTTGGACTTTAATTCAATGTAGCATTCTCATTTTCTCATAATATGATAACTTTTAGATCCATCACAAGGTGAAAAAATAATTTTGTATACCTGTGTTGAACAACAAATAATTTTAAGGATTTTAGCATGAATTTAAATTTATTAAAAAATATTAATTAACTAACATGAACATCCTTCATAAATTTATAATAATATTTTTGCACTTAGATTGACTAAGATAAGCATAAATGACAAAAATATTAAACCTTGTCTTTTACAACTACCTTAAATAATGAAAGAATAGCCTAACCTTTGCTAAGAGTATTGTTAATGTGGGTTTTGAAAAAAAAAAAAAACCAATAATTAGGTGAAGGGGTTTTCAATCCCTAGCCTTTCCTAAAATGGGGGAGATCATGTGAATAAAATACCTCCCCAAGATCTAAATTTACAAGGTCTTGGTATGTTGGTCTCCACTTAGTTGGATGATGTGGACTATTACATGTAAAGGGCCATGTTTTAAAATTTTAAATCAAAAAAATTAAATCTACCTAAAGTATTAAATGGTTTTAAATATTCTAAGATTTAATTCCTTTCACAAGATGACTTCTCTCATGACTTTATCATTTCTAAGAATGCAAAAATTCAACAATAATGATAAACTTCTAAAATAAATGTGAAAGAAACCAAGATATACAGTTGAATTCAGATTATGATATCCTTAGATTAAAATTATTATAAATAAAAATCAAAATATTAGAGTTAGAGAGGTAAAGATGATAGTTATAAACAAAAGATAACTTTGAGTTATTTGACTAAATAAATCCCCATTTAAACCCATCTTTAGTTGAGCTAGACTTAGTACAAATCCAATTAAAGATGGTGTGATAGTTTGGGAGAGAGAGTGACTAAAATAAATAAGGGAATCAATACCATAAAAATTCATATAAAATGACCACTTAGACTTGACAATATTCCATTTATCAGAAGTTTAATTTTGATTAACAATACTAATAAACTCATACAATCATCAAATACTCAAAAAATAATTATGTAGTTATAATATAAAATGATAAAGGGAAGAAATTATCTTAATAAACTAAGAAAACATATAGTTATATCTATCTATTTTATAATACACATAGATCTAACTCTTATTATGGCATAATATTTGGTCTTATATAGGCACGTAAGCGTAAGGAATTCAAAATTTAAATTCAAATTGAACATTAAATTCACCCACGCATGGGGTAGTTACATAAATCATCAATGTGTAATGCCCACTTGAGGTCCATTATGGCTGAATCCCACTTTTATACATCATGAAAATATTGGGGACTATACTGGACCAAATCAAGAATGAACACCTACAATGGAATGTAGTTGAGATCACATTAGGATAGTTAGCTGCCATATACTATGTAGTTAGATCCATGCATTTTTAAGGAATATATTATGTCCTTTATGTATCATGTTTAATCCTAATGCATATGCCACACTAATAATTATTTTATTATTTGTGATTCATTTGAACCATAATTTTATTCTACAAATCAAACTAGATGAATAGTCAATTCTTAACATTTGATGGTTTTGATGGCCATACATGCCATCAAATTTGGGTTCATACCTTGCTAGCTATGAAACCAAAGTTTATTTAGATATAATTCACTATTTTCATGCACCATGATTTTGATCACCCCCTACCCTGATATACTACTCTACTTGCGTGGATGATCACAGGGTTGTAGAGCCTTAGGATTTCACCATGAAGTAACATCTCATTCATATGCTTTCTTAGGGATATAACATTGTTTCTATCCTACATAGACATATCCAAGAGTTTATGAATATAGTGATATTATTACATGTGATTATTATATGTGATATAATAATATCAATATCCAAGAGTGTAAGATAGTGATATTATTACATGTGATATAATAATATCAATATCCAAGAGTGTAAGATAGTGATATTATTACATTTTAAATGCCACATGTAACATTGTTTATTGCATGTGGCATCTATGATATATACAAATATATCAAGGAAAATAGAGTAACATAATGATGTAATGTGACATCATCTTGCTGACCCAGTAGCCTAGAGGCATTACACTGGTACAACTTTTTTTTGACAGTAATATAGTAGGATTATGCCATGTCGAATCATATTACTAATCCACTTTCCCATAATGTTGTTGACATCATTGCCCCATTAAAAAACCTTGAAAAAAATTGACTAAGTCTTTAAAATACTTTTGAATAGGCTTGACATGGCCTAGATATCAACACATGGCATCTGAAAACCTTCAAATATAAATTAATAACTATTTTGAAGAAGCAAAAATGGTGCCATGTTTTTGTGATCAATTTTTATGAAATCAATTAAGTGCTAAAATTATTTTTTATATAGTTTAGAGTTTTTGGGAGCCATGAAAATTTGATAGGTGGTGTTGTGACCAACTTAGGCATCTGCATGCATAATATAAAAGACACAATCAATAAATTTAATCTAAAAAGTGATTGTTAACTTCTCAAATTAAAATATCTAATTATTATAAGAATTTTTAAAAGTCTTGGGACTACCAAGAGTGTGACATGTGGTGATGGGAAATTTTGAAAAATCATCTAAGTCTTTTGAAGATGAAAAAATTGGCCATGTGGTTGTAGGATTTTTTTTGAAAACAGTTAATTCTTTTGAATATTTGAAAACATGCCACCTAGCTAAAATATTTTTTTTTGAAATTGACTAAGTGTCAAAAAAAATTTGGATGGGGTAGAGTTGTTGGGACCATTAGCTAAATGATAAATAGCACTAGATAGTCATCCAAATTTTTGTTTATGAATATTTATCTTAAAGAACCAAGACTTTGGAACATTTCTTCATAGCCTATGTAAAATCAACCCTCATGAATAAATTATCATGCAATTTTTGACATTTTATTGAGGATAAAATACTTGAATAATTATTGAGAGTCATCATAATTTTATTCAAAACAAAAGTTTTGACTAAGTTGCCTATCCTCTTTCCACCAACTTGCGGTCAAAACATGTGGAGGCATAATTAGTGACTCATTTTTAAAAGAAATGGATAACTCATTCAAATTAAAATGGTTAAGGTAAAATATGAAAAATGACTAAGTGACAAAATCTTTTTCAAATGGGCCTAGGCCACTAGGAGCCATGGGAAGTCACCAAGTGGCACAAAAAACACTTTGGGTATTTGAAGGCAAAGAATAAATGAATCTAAATCAGCAATATTTAAATTAAAATCTAACAGCTATGTAAATTCTAATGAAATGGCCAAGGCAAAAGCCAAAAAGTAAAAAAGTATATAAAATGAAAATTGCATAGCCACTTGGTCACTTGATCCATAAGCCAATTTCATCCATTTTAATGAGAAACAACTAAGTAAAATGATAAAACCTTATAATCACTTTGCCATTTTGAATCAAAAGGAAGCAAAATATACCAAATTTCCTAGGAAAAGAAGTTAAAAAAAAAAAAAAGTTAGATAGTTTGATTAAACCTAAGGTGAAATAATCTAAAATGGAGTTGTAAAATGTGTTTCAAAACAAAAATAAATAAGTAGACTAAGACTTATTAGATGTATGCAAATTTAGATATTGAAATTAAATAAGCCCAAGACATGAATTTTTATGCCAATTATTTTATAATTAATATTTAATTTTTCATACTTGCCTAAAATACTGAGTCACATTTAGATTTAAATCTTGACATCTAGTAGAACAAGGATCCCTTAAAAATTTGATTTAAACTAGTAACCACAATGAAATACTTAAGGTATAATACCAAAATTCAAAGAATTAAAATAGGGTCTCCATTTTTAGTTTTAAAATGGGGCATATTGTGAAATCAACTAAAAATGGTGACTCCTTAGGGGACATTTTTTATTTCATAATAGGAAAAAGCTTTAGCTATAAGCAATTACTTAGAACAATATTGAATTCAAAGGCATTAAATCAATATGAACAAGTGACATACTAAGGTATAATCCTTCCAAAACCATATATGTGTGTGATTTTAATGATTAATTAATTTTAGTTACATTCACATGCAATAATTTAGATTTACATAAGGTCAAAACTATTGAAGGGAAAGATTTTTTAGTTTAGCTTGGGGAGAAAATGGTGTGGGCAATGTTCTAATACCATCTATGTATTTTTATCCAAGATAGATATACCTATAGTACCTTCCAAAGGCCTTGCTCCAATGCCAACCAGGTCAAAAATCCTATGTTGGAGTCTACCAAGATTACCCTTTCGAGGAGAAATTTAGATTTTACATTTTATCTCAATTATTTTGGAAGGATATTTTTCAATTCATCCATAGAGGGTGGGTACCAATATAAGGGTAGAAGGAAATCAACAAGTTCATGATGGATTAATGCAAACTATTAAGTCTTGTAGATGGATTTGAATAAGAAAATAGTTGTTCTAAATTCACAAGTTTTGTTATGAATCATTAACCTCTAGAATTATATAAATGAACCAAGAAAAATAATTGTTTACACTAATTATTATTGACCAAATTTGATTTTAAATTTTTTTTGGGTCAACCCATACATATTTAAACTTTTAGTAGGTTTCCATATGTCTTATAGGGGTCTCATGTTGGTCTAAGAACCTCACCTATCCTTGTTCTAGCCTTGGTGTAAGCCTAGCTTCCTTGTACTTGCTTAGTCTTGAAAATTCAACTCTAGTAAACTATGGTCAACTATGGTCAGAGGCTAAAATTATTTTATAAATTTTCTAATATGGTCATTGAGGTAATCTAAGGTGTCCCTAAGTCATGTATTTGTCATTTGTTATGTTTCATATGCTAAAAGTGTCTCTTGGTCACATTTTGGGCTCATTAAATAACTTGTATGGATTTTTTTTCAAGGAATATATTTTAACTAAGGAGGATTATAACGTTTATGAGGTTATAGGATGTCAAAAAATTGTCAGAGGTAGAAAAGAGTCAGTTTAATGCACTAAAATAGGGGAATATCCTAAAAATGGGCTCTTAATGGCACTTATACGAACTTGAAAAGTCCACCTTCAAGTGAGAACATGGAAATAGTGTCTATTGAGCTTATTTAAGTCTTCAAATTTCATTTATTTTAATAAAAATTTATAAATATTGAATTTTTCTTCTTCTCCTTATTTCTTGCCTTCACAAATTAAGAAAGGTCAACTTTAGATGCTTGGTATAGGCAATACATTTGGAGTTATGGGGAGTTATCTTGGGATTTGAGAGGGATATTAGTCTAATTAAAATCCATGGAAATAATTCTAAGTTTAATATCTCCTCATTTATGAACCATTGTTAAGAATCTAGGTAGCTTCTTATGTTTTTGCATCCATGAGGGGTCCCTGTATGAGATTGTTCTTGAATCTTTGGATTTGGTTTGATAGGTTTGGATATTTCATGTGTTTATTATGGTAATATAATTCCTATAAAAAAAAATTCCATTGTATTCTTGGATTTGGGGGTTTCATGAACTCAAGAAACCTCTTCTCGGCTTGTTTGTGCTTGCAGACTGGTCCCTTCCTTCATAAAGAACTCCACTATATTTTGAGGTCATTTGAAGAATTTGAATATATTTATAGAAATAATTTTAATTTGTGTAAAATTAAAGTGAATTTACATAATTATAATATGGATCCTAATCTCTTAATGGCCTATTAGGCCTAAAACTTGTTTAAGGGAACAATCGGGTTTGCATATGGGTAGAAACTTTGAAGGCATTATGAGGAACATGAAAAGGTTTAAAATGTGTTTTAGATTAAATAAAAATAAACCAAAAATAATTTTAATAATTCCTTCTCAAATTTATGCTAGTGAAACCAAAGTGACAAGAAATCTGCATCACACTTAGAAACACACACCTACAGGTGTCTAATAGGGGTCTAGAGGTTTGTATAGAGGCATCGATGAAAGGTATTGGTCTTCATAAGGTATATGAATAAAATTTATATCTTGGTGAGAATTAATAATCCTTTTGTATCCCATTAGGAATTGAGAAACCATCCCAAATAGACAACCTGAGTTTTTGGGAACTTGTCCCTAAGATGGTGGAATAGAAAACTCTATGTTTTTAGCAATATTAGATAGGTATGAGAGATGATTTCTTGTTAACCCTTAAGAAATACATCTAGTATCCCTAAAATGAGGTCATATTATTGAAATATAGGTAAATTTTAGAGTTAAAGGGACATGAATTTGGAGACCCTAAAGTCATATTTTCACATACTAAAATTGCTCAGTGTTATATGTAGGAATAAGCTCCAAATGACTTCTAGACTCTCAAGGTGACAATATATAAAGAATTTCCACCATAATAAGTGATTTATATGAATTTATATCACATAAATATATAAAATTCCATCTAAATTAGTTTTAAGGAAATTTGGAGAAGAATGATCCAAATCTAAAAAGGCTAAGACAACCTACAGGTCTTTTTTACCATACAATGGAACACCTACAATTGGGGACTTCACCTTGGGATAGATATTGACATTTATAGGTGATTGATAACATAGATGGGGTATAAAATGGATGATTTTATTTTTAATATCACTTTATTAATATTAGGGGAGATGAGATAGAGATGAGTCAGGGGTCTAGCAGCCCATGGACACCTACAAGCAACCTTTGCAAGGAAAACCAAGTCAACCCTTGGCAAACACAAGAACAAGTAACTTAATGAATTGAAAAGGGGTTATGACTAAAATTAAATTAAATTAATTTAAAAATGTCATGATATACCTAAGAGTATAATTTATTCATAAAATCATGGAGAGGGAAGGCCATTTACAAGAACCTACAGGTCACTCTAGGAGAGACCCTTGCAGTGTTATACTCCTTAGAAGTCTATTTTAGTTTTGTACTATATTAGGATAATTTGAGGTCATAAAAACTTAATAATTTGTAGGTAAAACATTTTTGACTTACCTAAGGTCCTCATAACACTTTTAGGCCAAGAAAGGAAGGATAACTATGTTGTATTTTAGTAAAGACTAGAAGCACTCACTTGAAGGCCTAATCATGCAAGATGGTCTTGAGACGTAGATGGTGGAATTGGAGATTGAATAAAAATTTTGGGGTTTTTTAAGGTTGAGAAAGTGTGAAACTACATGTGTAATCCTCTCAAAATCCATGATTTTAGCAAGGAAGTCTATAACCCTAGGTCTGAAACTAGGTCTAATAGGCCTAATCTATGCCTAATGCCTAGAGGTGAGTCCACTACCTTTTTTTGTGATATATGGGCATTGAAATGCCTTGATATATGTGAATGAAGACCTTTTAAGTGTGTTAAAACACATATTATGTAGATAATTCCATGAATAAGCCATTTTTTGGCTTGAAGGCACTCAAACCTTGTAGAATGCATAAAAAAGACTCGAGTGGCCAACTTAGAATTCTCATAACTTCCATGAGTATTTTCATGGAGAGATAAGGTGTTTAGATATGTTAGAGAGGGTCTTTAATAATCCCTCAATGGCATTAAATCAAATCCCCAATATGCAATTTTTATGAACAATGATTAATAATAGAAACTACTCTAAAACTCTCACAAACCTGATTAGAAAGATATTGCAAATGAGGAATCCAGAAGGGGTAAAGTGACAATGAAAATAATTGGATATTTTAGAGGATTCTTTAGGGATCCTCCCCATGCATTTGAGTTATATTGCATTTGTATGGATGTTTTATAACATGGATTTATTTGACAAATTTTAGTGTTTTGTGGGTATAGAGAAGCTTCAAATGATGCAACTAACTTTGGGATATAGTATGGGACTTGTTCTAGGATTTAATGTTCATTAATTGAACTATCTAATCTCCTAAGAATTCATATTATCTTCTTCATCTCAGCCAGTCATAGTTTAAAATAGTAATCACCTAGTGAAGGAGTGAAATATAAAATTGAGAAGCCTTTTAAGGCTTTATTTATGAGTCGAATGACATGGAGACTCTTGATAGGTGGAATTCCACCTTGTGCATGGATTGTATTGAAGAATTGGAAGAATTTTTAGTGCCAAGTGTGAAGGTTGTATGAAATGGAGTTATTTATAACTACTAAGAATGATTGATCATGACCAAAATAATATGGATGATTAGGGACCACTCCAATTCCTATGGAGGATTATCAGTAATCCCTCCTCATATAAACCATCAAACCTATCCCTATTCAGTTATGAGATAGTCTAATGAGGCAAATCATGAGGGTAGTTTTATATGCAAGCAAGAGAGAATCTATGCTATATTTGGAGGTGTTTGATGACTTGTGAGACATTTGTCCTTGTATTAATTTTAAGACATGTCACATTCCTAATTCTATTGCTTTTGTAATTTCTTATTATTTCTTGATAAGTGTCCTTATGACTCTTGATCTTCACTTTCTCTCTCTTCTCTCATAATTTATATATTTACTAGCTTTTTTGGATTTTGGAGGTATATCTCCACCTAAGTATGGAAAATCCCTACTTAATTATGGCCTTGAACTAATAAATATGTTGTTTTTTACCTTATTTATGACTTTACTAGGTCGATGCTATGGTATTTGGTATTGTGTAAGAGTATGTTTTCTCACCTTGACATGTTATCCTTCCTAGTGTCTTGTGTAGTTTGAAAAATCTCTTTTATAGGTTATACATAAGTGTCTAATATGGATTAAAGGTATAGTGAGAGGCTATTCATTAGTGTTTCTAGAAGACCTATTATCTGGTCTTCATATTCTAAGATCTCTTTAAGATCCCATATTGAAACATTGATGTAGAAGGGTAGATATTAGTTTGATGAAGTGTATGTGTAGGTTTTCATTTGGTTCTAAGTGAATTGTAAGTGGCGTGAGTAGAGATTCAATTTGGTGCATCACATCCTTATCTAGGTTTAGTCTAGGATTCCTAACCATTTTCATTGTAAGTGTAAGTTTGGTTTAACAAGTGTGGAAGTGGTACATCAAGGGAACTATCCCTAATATAGAGACTGACCTCAACATGGGGTCACCCATAGCCTTGAGGTGTTTCCATTATGCCACTTGAATGAGGAGAGCTGAGTCATATCCTCAAGGGGTGAAAGTTCAAGTGATAATAATTTTTGGCATGCCTGTTGGGATAATTTATGTAAGAATTTGGAGAATTATTGGTGTGTTCTTCAACCAATTAGTCTTTTAGAGCCATCTCAATCAACACCAATGGTGAATCCAAGTTAAATCAGTTAGTCAAGCAGCCTTAGTGCATCAAAAAATAAATTTTTTGTATGTATAATCCTATTTTTTAGTAGTATGGATCTTATGTTCCTTCACATAGCTTTGATCAAACTCATGTTGTTCATGGAATCACCTCAAATAACTCTCCTAATTGTCCTTCTCCTAGTCAATCTAAGAGTGTTAGAGAGATAATGTTGGAGTATGAGAATAAAATGATAGAGGTAGATAGGTTTAATGAGTACAATAGATAACAATAATAACTAATGTATAAATAGGAGTGCTTATTGAAGCAAGCTCAAGCCATGCAATCCATGGAAGAGAGACTAGTAAGATGGAGGAGTCAACCCACTCAATGCAATCAGCCTTATGTTCCTTCTTCCATCCCAAGATAGCCTTCTCCCATGTAAAAAGAAACCTCTCTTATCCAAAACCTTTTTAAAATGGTAATTTCCCATAAAAAGAGGATAGAAAGGTCTTCCAATATTCCTAATGAACCTTCTCTTACACCAAGTGAGCATATTTTACCCCAAATATTTTTTATCAAATGATACTTGCTCACCAAATTAAATACTCTAATTTCATAAATTTTGAGCCCTCCTTTAAGGAAATCCAACCTATCCCTCATGGAAACCAACACATCCATCTTTAATAAAATCCTCTTATGCATGTGCAAACTCTTCCTAGTCTCCCTTAACCTCCTCAATCCCTTTAATATGATATCAAGATCCCAAGTTGGAAAAATATCCATCATGAACCAACTCAAGACCTTAAGAAACTGAATTAGGTTGTTTCCTATCATCAAGAGGAGACTTATAATGTTAGGATTTCAAGTTGGAGGAGTGTTCATCATGAACTAGTTCAAAATATTGAAGAAGAAAGGAAGGAAGAAGCTATTCCTATTGATTTCACATGTTGGAAGGATGTCCTTAAAATGCAAGCATAACCTAAAGAGGAAAAGAAGGAAGAGGTTGATGAAAATAATATGAATAGAAATGTAGATTTAGTAAGTCACTCTCCTATCCCATGATTTGAAGTGGTTTCAAGTGATGAAAGTCTAGCAAGTTTTGATATGGTGATTGCAAGATGGAAAGAAGAAAATTAAGATGCTCCAAAATGATTCAATACACTCAAATAATTCTATTTCCCTCATAACCTCTCCTTTAAGAAAGGAGAACACACCTTGTGTGAGGTGAAAGACAAATTTTATAACATAAGGGTGAAGAATAAAATGTGAATGGAGAAGGAGCAAAGATTGGGGACTTGGAATGGTATCATGGTGACATAGAAGACCTTAAATATCTTTGTTCCTCTTTGGCTCTCAAAGAAGATGAGGCAAAGATAACTCTTGAAGATTTTTCAGATGAAGAGGAGACTTTTCCAAGTGTGCCTAATGAATAAGTTAGCAATGGAATTAATTTTCAAGCCCAAGAAGGAGAGGTAATAGGTATGGATATATGCAAGCGTGATGAGCTTTCATTATCTCTACTTGATGAGATTCTATATTGTTTTGATGGAAATAGTTAACAATCTATGGAAGGTGATGATGAGTAACTCTAAGAAGGTTTTCATGATCAAGATGATATCTTGGTCCTTGATCAAGAAGAAGAGAAATTAGAATGGTATGGTTTTGACATTGAGGAAGGAGAAGACCTTGAGCATATTAAACAAGCAAGTGATTCCTTTTGGGAAGAACTTGAAGATTATTGTGTTAGTTGAAACATTAAACTAGCATTCCTTCCTCAAGAGAGAAATGAAGAAGCTAAAGATCAGTTTGAAAAGATTCTTAAAGAAGTAGAGAAGGATGAAGTTTCTCAAGACATATACCAAGAAAGATACGAGCCAAGTAGGCATATAAAAGATGAAATTGTAGTTATAAATGCATTGAAAATCTACAATAACATGAAGGATAAGTATAAAACATGCCTCAAAGAGCAAGAGGAATAGATATACATGGTAAATATGTTTGAATATGATCCAATTGGATACCTACCAATCAAGATGACAAGAGGTATGAGTCACCAATCTTATACTTTAATAAACCACTTATTTGGAACCATGAGTTTTCTTGCCATGGAAGATACCAAAGAAAATTCCCCTTTGATCTAGGATGGAGAATAACATATTAGGTTAGATGTACATAAATAGTGTTCTTCCTTTTTTGTTGTGTTTCTTAAGTGTCTTATTGACACACGTGTGTTTATTTTCCTTATCTTATGTGTGTTTTCTTATTTTCATGTGTTGAGGTCAATAAACTATCTTGTTAGTCAAGTCAAGAATTTATATTGTTGTTTTTAGAGTGTATTTGACTCCCTTTTCCCAATGGATAGGATAAGGCCACTGATCTTTAACATAGTAGGCATGTTACCCCTAGGAATTGCCAAAAATGTTGACCAAATTTGACTTCTAGTAAAATTGGGTCAACCCATACATATCTCAGCTTTTCATAGGTTTTCATATGTCTTGTAGGGGTCTCATGTTGGTCTAAGCACCACACCTATCCTTGTTTTAGCCTTAGTGTAAGCCTAACATCTTTGTACTTATTTAGTCTTAAAAAGTCAACTCTAGTCAACTATGGTCAAACATGGTCAAAGGATCAAATTATTTTATAAATGTTCTAATAAGGTCATTTAGGTATTCTAAGGTGTCCCTAAGTCATGTATTTGTCCTTTTTTATGTTTCATATGCTAAAAGTGTATGCTGGTCACATTTTGGGATCATTAAATGACTTGTATAGATTTTTTTTCAAGGAAGAAATTGTCACCAAGGAGGGTTTTAATTTTTATGAGGTCATAAGATGTCAATAAATATTTATAGGTAGAAAATAATATGTTTCATGCACTAAAAGAGGGGAATCTCCTAAAAATGGGTTCTTAATGGCACTTGTACGGACTTGAAGAGTCCATCTTTAGATGAGAATGTGGGAATAGTGTCTCTTGAGCTTCTCAAATTATTACCTACACTTTGTGTATAGTGAAAAAATTAGAAAGATCACATTTTTCTTCTTCTCCTTCTTTCTTGCATTCACAAGCTAAGAAGGGTCAACTTTACATGTTTAGTGTAGGTCATATAAGTGGAGTTGGGGGGAGTGATATTGGGAGTTGAGAGTGGTGTTATTATAATTCAAATCCATGGTAATAAGTATAAGTTTCATGGCTCCTCCTTTATTAACTATTATTCATAAGCCAAGTAGCTTATTATGCTTTTGCATCCATGAAGGGGGGACTATATGAGCTTGTTTCTAAATCTTTAGCTTTAGTATGATAGGTTTGTCTATTTCCTATGATTCTCAAGGTCATATAAGGTCTCATCATAGTTTTTCCATTTTCTTCTTGGATTTTGGGGTTTTATGAACTCAAAAAGCCTCTTTTAGGCTTGTTTTTACTTGTAGATTGGTTCCTTCCTTCACAAAGAAATTTTTTATCTTTTAAGGTCATATAAATAATTATATTATAGGTGTAGAAAGCCTTTTAAGTTTTGAAAAATTCAATTTATTATACACAAGTTTTAGAGGGATCCTAATCTCCTAATGGCCTACTAGGCCTAAAACGTGCTTAAGGGAACAATCAGGTTTATGTGTGGGAATAAAATTCAAAGGCACTATGAGGAACATGAAAAGATTTAAATGTGTTATAGAGTCAATAAAAATCATCCAAACCTAATTTTAATAATTATCTCTCAAAGTTTTGCTAGTGAAACCAAAGTGACAAGAAATTTGCATCACACTTGGAAACACACACCTACAAGTGTCTAACAGGGGTCTAGAGGTTTGTACAGAGGCATGGGTGGTAGGTATTAGTCTTAATAAGGTCCATGAAGAAAATTTATAGCTTGGTTATCATCCATAATCCTTTGGTATCCCACTAGGCATTGAGAAACCATCCTAAATAGACAATCTAATTTTTTGGGAACTTGTCCCTAAGATGGGAGAACAAAGAACTCTATCTTCTTAGCAATATTGGATAGGTACAAGAGATGATTTCTTGATAAATACATATAGTATCCCTATCATGAGGCTATATTATTTCAAGATAGGTAAATTTTATAGTTCAATGGACTTGAATTTAGAGACCTTAAAGTCATACTTTCACACACTGAAATTGCTCAGTGTTATCTGCAAGAATAAGTTCCAAATGACTTCTAGACTCTCAAGGTGATAATATGTAGAGAATTTACACCATATTAAGTGATTTATATGAGGTTATATCATAAAAATTTATCAAATACCATCTAAATGAGGTTTAAGGAAATTGGGATAAGAATGATCCAAATCTAGAGAGGATAAGACAACCTACAAGTCTCTTTTCCCATACAATGGAGCACCTATAGTTGCGGACTTCACCTTGGGATAGAGATTGACATTTATAGGTGATTTATAACATATATTTGGTATAAAATAGATTAAAAATGTTAAAATTTCACTTTGGTAATCTTATGGGAGATGGGACAAAGATGAGTCAGGGATCTAGTATCCCATAGACACTTATAGGTAGCCTTTGCAAGGAAAACTTGATCAGCCCTTGGCAAACACAAGAATAGGTAGATTAATTAATTGACAAGGTTTTATGAATAAAATGAAATTAAATGACCTTAAAAATTTCATAAAATACCTAATATGATATTTTTTACATAAAATCATGGAGAGGGAAGGTCATTTACAAGCACCTACAAGTCACTCTAGGAGAGACCCCTACAATGTTATACTATTTAGAAGTCTATTTTATTTTTGAACTATCCTAGGATATTTTTTGGTACTAAAACATTAATAATTGGTATTGAAAACTTTTATAACCTACATAAGGTCCTCATAACACTTTCAGGCCAAGAAAGGAAGGATAACTATGCTCTATTTTAGCATAGACTAGAAGCACTCACTTAAATGTCTAATCATGCGAGATGGTTTTGAGAGGTAAATGATAGAATTGGATATTTAATAACCATTTAGGGGTTATGTAATTTTTATCAAGTGTGAAATTACATGTTCAAGCCTCTCAAAATCCATGATTTTAGTAGGGAAGTCTAGAACCCTAGGTCTGCAACTAGGCCTAGTAGGCCTAATCCAGGCCTAATGCCTAAAGGGTAGTCCACTAAATTTATTTTGTGATATAAGGGAATTGGAATCCATTGATATATGTGAATGAAAACATTTTATGTGTGTTCAAACTTAGTATGTAGATAAGTCCATCAAGAAGCCATTTCTTGGCTTGAAGGCACTCAAACCTTGCATAATGCATACAAAAGACTCGAGTGGCCAACTTAGAATGCTCATAACTTCCATGAGGATTTTCATGGAGAGATAAGGTGTTAATAAATGTTAGATATGGTTTTAAAAAATACCTCAATGGAATTGATGAAAATCATTAATGTGCCATTTTTATTAATAATGCTTAATAATAGAAATTACTTTCAAACCCTCACAAACCCTCTCTAAGGACTCGATTGGAAAGATCTTGAAAATGTGGAATATATAAGGGGTAAAGTGACCATGAAAATAATTGGATATTTTATAGTAATCTTTAGGTCTCTTCCCCATGCATTTGATTTATACTTCACTTGTAGTGATGGTGTATAATAGGGATTTATTTAACAAATTGGAGTGTTTTATAAGTATAGAGAAGCTTCAAATGATGCAACCAACTTTTGGAGATAGTATGGGAATTTTTATAGGCATACATATTTATTTATTGAGATATCTAATCTCTTAAGCATGCCTATTATATTCTTTATCTTACCTAGGCATAGTTTATCATGGTTATCACCTAGTGGAGTAAAAGCTCAAATTGGGAAGCCTTTTGAGGCTTTCTTGATGAATCTAATGACATGGAGACTTTTGAAAGGTGTAATTACCCCTTGTTTCAAGTGTGAAGGGTGCATGAGAGGGAGTTATTAAATGCCAGGAATGATTTCCCATATCCAAAATAATATGGATGATTAGGGACCAATTCAATGCCTATGGAGGCTTTTTAGTAATCCCTCACTCTTAGATCAACCATAAGACCTATCCCTATTCAACTATGAGATAGTCTAATGAATTAAAATCATGAGGGTTGTTTCATATGCAATAAAGAGAGCATATATGATATATTTGGAGGTATTTAATCACTTGAGAGAAATTTTTCCTTTTATTCCTTGTAGGACATATCTCTTGCCTAATTCTATTGATATGATAATTCCTTCTTCTTTCTTGAAAAGTGTCCTTATGACTCTTGAAATTCACTTAGTGTTTCTAAAAGACCTATTGTCTAGTCTTCCTAGTATAATCTCTCTTCAAGACCCCATATTGAAATATTGATGTAAAAGGGTAGATTTGAGTTTGATGAAGTGTATGTGAAGGTTTTCCTTTGGTTCCAAGTTCATTGTAAGTGATGTGAGTAGATAATAAATTTGGTTCATCACCTCCTTATCTAGGTTTAGTCTAAGCTTCTTAACCCTTTTCATTGTAATTATAAGTGTGGTTTAGGAAGTGTGGAAGTGTTACATTAAGGTAACTATCCCTAATCTAGAGACTCACCTCAACATGGGGTCACCTATATCCCTGAGGTGTTTCTATTGTTCCACTTGAATGAGGAGAGTTGATTCATCTCCTTAAGGGTTGTAAGTTCAAGTGAAAATAATTATTCGAGTAAAATTTTGATTAGGTTTTTTTAATTTCCACCTATATTACTCTTGAAACAACCTTCCATTTAATTTCCTTGATCGACAGGGGGACTGAAGGACAAAAATATTTGGGTCAAACTTAACAACAAAAATTGAAAACAAATAAAATCAAAATTAAGCTAACAAATAAGGGACATGGAAAAAAATATAAAACACAAGATAATTTATTTACATGGACTTTTAACCCACTCAATAATTAAATTAGTGGTTGAGGAATTGTCCATTGATAGTAAATTGGACATCCTCACCAATAAAACACCTTAGGTAGAATGCATTCTCACTTATGATTTTTTTTGTTTGGTAGGGATCGATCCATAATACATTAAACTCTACATGTTTCCCCTTTTTTTCATGATCCCTATCCAATAAAAGGACCATATTTTATATTTAAAAGGCATTCACTTTGGATATTTTATCAAACTGATTTTTAACTACCTTTCAATGTCTACAAAAGTGAAATAAGGTTGCATCTAATTTTTATTTTTACTACATGAGGTTCAATAGGTAGGACTCTATTAGATCATTAGTTTCTAGGTACTCTTTTGTGAAAAAAAATGTATGGGCCTTTAGAGTGTTTAGGAATATTGGATCTTGGTCATACATTAGATGATAGGTGGAGTTACCCAAAGCAGACTTGATCCTAATTCTATCTGACCATAAAGCAAATTTAAGCATGTTATGCCAATCCCCTAGGTTTATTCCTAAAATGTTATTAAATACATTTAGTAAATTATTATTCATGGGCTCAACCAACCTATTACATTGTGAATATTGATTTTAAAAAAACTTAAGAGTTACCTAATGATCATAAACCCTTTAAAAGAATTGTAGGGAGGATAAAGTAAGACCATTGTCACATACTAGTGTGGTGGGCATACCGAAACTTGTGGCAATGTGTTCCTCCAATAATATAATGACTATGTTAGTGGTGAAATTATATAATGGTTGAGCTTTAGTCTAATGAGTGTATTAATATGTCACTTTAATGATGATTTTGATTCCAATAAGGAAATTGGTGTTAATGGCTCTCATGAATTTTAATACCCACTTAGAAAAGGGTTGATATTTGATGACTGACATGTCATAACTTTTTAAGAGTGGTAATTACTCACTTATAGATAATCATATTTGAAAATACATAGCCAATATTATCTTTCTTTTTGTATTTGGTGAGTGGTAGTATTGCCTGAACCATACCTGGTTTCATATTTCCCATAGAAATCTCTAAGTATTGTATCTACTTCCTCTTTATTCAAATGTCTCAAATATATTCCTTCATGGTTTATCTTGTATAGTAAAATAAATTTAATCATGATGTGGATGATCATTATTTGTAGTGTTCCATGTTAATTAGAATTCATGTACCTCAAACACTCATTCTTCAATAAATATCTAACTATGTCTATGTACCGATCATCATCTATGATGTCATGTATTGAGTACTATTAGTAAATAATTTGGGGATTTATTTCAATGATGGTTTTATAGATTATTTGACTTAAAAAAATATTAATTAACTAAATATAAAGGTCAAACTCATGGATTATGTTCATACATTTACCATGCCTTTCTACCAATTCATTCTACATTAATTAGACCTTCACAACTAGATCATGTACCACAATAAATGCCTTACTATGTAAAATGTATTATTTGAACCTTTTTATAGACTTGATCAAAGTGAATAACTTTTTATCAAGTGTGGAATATCTAAGTTCAACATTATTGATTGGGATGCTCATGAAATACACTAGCATTTCATCTCCTAGCTCCTTTTGAGTTAACATGGTAACCATATAGTGTTCTGATGTAAATGAGTATAAGTAGAAGGGTTTTGTATATTATGGGCTAATTAATACATGTGTGTTATCAATTTTATCCTTTATTTGGTTAAAATCCACCTTTGTTTTAGTATTCCATTTCACCTTGGCATCCTTATTCATCATGATACTAAGCAATTTAATTATCTCAACAAAACTTGAGATGAACTTTCTTATTAAGTTGATCTTGCCAAAGAAATACTTTAGATATTTCTTAGTGATGGGTTCTAGGATATTTAATATTTTCTCTACTCTACCAGAATCTATATAAATTCCCCTTTTAGAGAAAATGCGGCCCAACAATTTTCCTTCAATCACTCAAAATATACATTTCTTGTGATTTAATGAAATCCCATGGTTTATAAAAATTTGTTGAGATTTCCTTTATATGATCTGATATCATTTTAGAGAAGACAATAACATCATCCATAGACATAACTATGAAATTACCCATAAGTATTTGAATAAAATATCCATATCCCTATGAAAGGTACCTAGATTAATTAAGACAAAAAGAGTTTTTTTGTATGCTTAGGTGCCCCACTTGGTAGTGAAAGTTGTCTTAATTATATATTCATAATCAACCACCACTTAATTGTATCCCAAATATCCATTAAGAAAAGACATCATTTGGTCACCATTTACAATATACAACACTTTATACAGTGAAGAAAAGGGGTAGTTATCATTTTTATAAGCTTTGTTTGGGTTACAAAAATCAACACATAGTCTAATCTCCCTATTATTTTTCCTCACCAGTAATAGGTTTACAACCCATGTAAAATGTCTCATCAGGAAGATGATCCTTACTGCTAATATTTTCTACACTTATTTAAAAATTAGGGGCTATAGCAGTGGATTCATAAGCCTTTGTCTTTGTCTGAATGGCTTGAATCCATGATTGAGGGGAATAGTGTGTGTCAAAATGGAAATATTGAAGACCATGTGATCTTCATAACTCAGTGTAATCATGTCCTTGAATTATTTTAGAGTCTATGAAAAATATCATCTCTTTTTAGGTATAACTAGTTACTAAAATAAAATTATTCATTTCATTTTCATCAGGTTTTACCACATACCTTTGATAAGGTTGGGCTCCTTTTCATTCTTCTAATAGTCCATATCAAATAATCATTCAAGTGAGATCATTCCTTTAGCATGCTACTTGTCTTAGATTTCATCATTTCATCCCCATCCAATTCAAAGTCTTCTCGATCATCCTCATCAATGATTTGATCTACAAACACCTCAACATTGGTGACGAATTTTAATATATGTATGTCATTATTAAAGACATGGAGATTATTAATGTTATCTAGGACTAAATAGATAAGGAATAAATCTAATAAGAACCTTCTCATTCTAAAATGGGAAATGGGTTCCACAATACTCACTATGGTAGTTAATACATCCAATATATAATTCTTATATATATGGAATGTTTGAATTCCAAAGTCATCAAAGTCTTTGACAAGGTTTTAGACTCTTCTATGATAATTATAGAAGAATTTTTCATTTCAGGAATATTTGATTTTTACTTGATTGACTACCAATTTAGAGTCACCCAATACATTGGAATTATTTACTTTATTTCCAAAGGTGAACAAAAGACCATGGACCAATGATTTGTATTCAGACACATTATTGGTGCAATTTAACAATAGATAGTAGGTGACCAAATAAGATTTCCCTCTAGGATTAATTTATTCTACATTGGCACAACATCTACTTTTACACTTTAAACCATCAAATTTCAATTTCTATAAGTTTTATGCTATTTGGTGTCTTAGGTATGGATCATTTTGATACCCTATTTACCTCCTGACAAGTAATCACCTTCAAAGTTTCATCCCTAGTTATGTTTTGGAATTGATTCACTTGCAAAGAACACAAACATTCTTCACTTCTACCTGACATGTCACACCCTAGGAAATCATATGCAAGAGGGATATTTGGTAAGGATGTTAACTCAGGTGATTAATTGAAGTATCTTTCATTGAGTAGATCTAATTCTTCCACATCTAGGGTCTACTACACATTCAACATGTTGATAGAGAGGGTATCATGAATTCATTCTTCTTTATTCAAAAAATACACTCTCATTTCATATTTCTCATAGAAGATATCATTTTTTTATTTTACTCAGTGATAATGTGAACTACCTTTGGTTCTTGTTCTATCTTAATTTGGTTAGGAAAACCATGCCAAGGTAGCCACATGTTAAAATTAGTTGTCACCTAGCCATTCAGACTTATTGACCAATCCTAGCTTAAAATCATGTCATAAGCATCCAAGATCTCCAACACTTGGATGTTGATTAATTATTGAATCCTCTGATCAAAATCCAATTGCATATGGACATTATTTAGTTCCTCGACTACTTTTACCACTATTTTATCCATTTAGACAACCTTTATTTTGAATTTTTAGGTGTTAGGCCCTACTACTAGTAGATGGTGTAAGTCATGGTATTCCTTAAATTGCCTGAATCACCCAAATGGTTATGTAATTTTTTTCCAAATATCTTGACTATTAAGAGCAAAGGAATTACTAGATGGTGTAAGGCATGGTTTCAGTCTTCTTCTTATAGAGAGAAACATGTGCATGAGAAACATTACTAGATTCTTTACCTGTAATAATAACCAAGTCTTTAAGGGAATTTTATTTGATTCAAAATTTGAAAAAACTCATACATAGTTATACTCACTTTAGTTTTCTTAACATATTCAACTATATCATAACTGAGTCTGATTTTCATTGGTTGCTTATTATTTGGAGTATATGGGGTAGGATTTCTATGTAGATAATAAGCTAGAGGTCTTTTGGGTGAAGGAGGATTATTACCTAAATTCACATCAAGTGGAACCTAAGTGTTATTTGGGGGAGTAGAGGTGGTCAAAAGGTTGGCCAAATTTCTCCTTGATTGGTAATTATTCCCTCTTTAAAATTTTCTAAAATCATGGACCTCCTCTAAGTTATCCTCGAGCTCATTTTCATATTCAAATGGAAACTCATAAGTTTCTAATATGAAGGTCATGTATGGATTCCCTCCTTCTTGGTTCTACTTATCACTATGAGTATTCATGATTTCCATGTTATCCACCTCATTTTGAAATAGCTTTGGGGTAACTATAAATTTTTCATAGTTTTTTTATGCATGGTCTATAATATTATGTGACCTTAACTAATTATTTTAAGTCTAGGTTTGTGATTTTCATATAATGGGGGGTGTTTTATCTCTTATTTCCACCATCAAGGGGACTAGGCACATTCCCATTATTAAGTCAAGAATTCCATTACTTATTAGGTCTTTAGAATATGAAATTCATATCCTAATACTATTTATTAGAATTCTAATTAAAATTTTGAGGCCACTATTTATGTAGGTTGGTCACATGATTAAATAGCTTCTAAAATAACTATTTCATATTGTTTACTTCTAAGTTTGTGGTAGCACTGGGTTGGTTTGGTGATTGAGGTTATGGGATAGATATAGGTTCATGAGTGTGTATGTGTTATTGTCTTATACTTGGGATTTTAATTAATATGTAAGGGCATACTATGTTCTTCCATATGCAATGCATCTACTAGTGGTTGGTGTAGTAGTAACATTATTGTGATCCATTAGGATGAACTGCTAGTTTTTCATCTAAGAAATTATATGGTTGGGAGTCATTAAGGAAGACCATTAGATTGATAGTTAATTAGTGTAAGATTAAAAAATAGAATGGGAATTGCATATAAGACTATTTTAATAGGATTCATCAATGGAATATGTTATTTTAGGGATTGGTTAATCATCAGTATTTGGTCATATGCAATTAGATGACCCTACAAGGGTAAAGGTCCAAATATATAGTCTTATGGCATAATTCATTGCTCAATGTTGAAATCTTCATTATATGCCAAAAATAACAATTTTAATTTTGTTGGGGCCCTCCCCATGAATATAGAGGTCATAGAATCTAAAGGTCTAAGGTAGGTCTATATGGTAGTTTTTTCAGACTGGGTGTAAAGATCATTCAAGTTTTGGTATAGATTTTGGAACCAAGAATTGAATATACTCATGGAATCATTATGTTTCCTCTTGGTAGTTTTGAATTTATTAAATATGATTGCATGGTCAATGGGAACTCTAAAATGGTTTACAAACATATATTCTAACTCAGCCTAGGTAATAATAGACCTAGTGGGTAATCCAATATACCAAACATACGTTATTTATCCTAAAGAGTATGGAAAAGATATATAGGAAACATCCTCATGCTGGGAATAAATTATAATTAAATCATATTTAAAGGATTGAATATGTTCCTTCAAAGTTTGGACATATCCCATATGAACTTAGGACATAAATTGTCTAGATTTTTAGGCAAATCATGAGCTATGTCATAGACCACCATAGGATAAAATCCTCATTTCCAAAGATAAAAAATGTTAGCCATAAATAAATTTTGGGGGATAAAAAATGGGTTAACCAAAAGGAAGACCCAATAGTCTAAGAATTACTAGCTAACTAGATGGGCTCAACTTTCCCCTTTCTTTTTTTAACTCTTGGTTTTGGTATTCTATAGTTAGGGAGTTCTAATATCTCTACATTTTACATAAAATATTTTGATTAGGTATTAATCTTATACCATTTAGCTTAATATAAGCTTAAAAGTAGTGGGATATATAGGTTTTGAAATGTCTTAGCTCAAGTTTTCAATTAATGAATTCAAATCATGTTTCATCCCCTCCTTATAGCTCTAAAACATGTTGATGTGGGTTTTGACATTAAACCAACAATTAGGTGAAGGGGTTGTTAATCATCAGTCTCTTTTGAAAGGAGGGATATCCCATGAATAAAATACCTACCCAAAGACTAAATGTATCAGGTCTTGGTATGATGGTCTTCACTTAGTTAACTGATGTGAACTATTCCAATTTGAATCAAAATAATTAACTTTAACTAAAGTATTCAATGGTTTTCAAGATTTATTTAATTTCTTTTATAAGATGATAATTTTCTCATGTCCAAGCATGTAATAAAAATGATATTTTTTGGAGATAGAATGATGAAAGAAACTAGGATAGATAATATAATTCAAACTGATGTATCCTTAGATTAAAATTATTATAAATAAAAATAAAAATATTAGAGTTAAGGTGGTAAAAATTCTTTTAATAAACACAAGTGAAATCTTAACTATATTATTAAGTAAATCCCCATTTTAAGCCTATCTTTAGTTGATCTAGACTTAACATAAATCCAACTAAATATGGTGAAATATTTTTAGATAGAGACTAAAAGAAATAAGGGAATCACTACAATAAAAATGAGTAGAGAATGATCACTTAGACTTGACAACATTCTAGTTATCATAATTTTACTTGTTATAAAAATTAATAATAAACTCATGAAATCATCAAATACTTAGAAAACAACTATATAGCTACAAGATAAAATGAGAAAGAGAATAAATTATCTTAAGAAATCAAGAAAACATCTAGTTCTATTTATCTCCTTTGACAATCCACGTAGATCCAAACATTATTATAGCATTAGTGTTGGTCTTATATAGGAATGTCGGTCTGAGTAGTTCAAAATGTGAATTTAAATTTAACTTCAAATTAACCTAATCATGGGGAAGTTATAAAAATCATCAACATGGCATAATCACTTGAGGACTATTAGGGGTAAATCCTTAGTAATCAAATTATGTCCAAAGATGAAAAATTACTAAGTGTCTAAATTCTTTTTCAAATGGGCCTGGGCCATCAGTATCCATGGGAAGTCACCAAGTGTCACAACAAGCACTCTGGTTATTTTTAGAAAAAAAATAAATGAAGCAAAATAAATAATCTTCGATTTGAAATCTAATTGCTAAGTAAATTTGAATAAAATGGCCTAGTCAAAAGCAAAAAAATAACCAAGTATATAAAATTAAAACTATGTAGAGACTTAGTCACTTAACACATAAACCAATTTCATCCATTTTAATGAGAAACTACTAATTTAAAGGATAAATACTTATAATCACTTCACCATTTTGAATCAAAAGGAAGTAAAATAGACCAAATTGATTAGGAAAATAAATAATAAAACTCTAAAAATTTATATATTTTTCATAAACCTAAGGAAAAATAGTCTAAAAGGGAGATATATAATGTCTTTTAAAACACAAGAAAATAGGTATACTAAGACTTGTCAGACTTATGGAAATTTAGATATTAAAATTAAAGCATCCCAAGACATGAACTTGCATGTGAAGTGTTTTATAATATATAGTTAATTTTTTAGGCTTGGATAAAATAATGAATCAAATTCAAATTTAAATCTTCACATCTAGTAGAATAGGCATCCCCAAGAAATCTAATTTAAACCAGTAAGCATGATGAACTCCTTAAGGCATAAGACCACAAATCAAATCTAGAAAAAGGGTCCCCATTTTTCGTCTAAAAATAGGTTGTGTTGTGAAAGTAATAATAAGTATTATAGATGATCATTTGAGGGAATGAATAATCATTGTATGTAGGTTTTACGATCCTACAAGGATAAAGTGAAGTCTTAAGATTAAAACATACCTACTAATTTCATCAAGGACCAATGGTGGCTATAAATGGCCAATATTATTTGTGGCATATGGGTATTTTTTTCTTGATAAAAACCTAGACCATTAGTCTTAGGTAATTCATTGGGCTATGGAGACACCTATCACTCATAAAAAAACCTTATTTAGACCTTGAAAATTTAATAAAAATGCTTATAACAAGTTGAGATAGCTGATAACACCGTCCAAATGTACCATCAAAATAAATAATAAACATACTATACCAAGAGGTATTTAGAGAAAAGAGAAGAAACACACAACTAAACAACATGTGTTAGAATAACATGGATAA
Source organism: Torreya grandis (assembly GCA_037957365.1). Classification (NCBI taxonomy): domain Eukaryota; kingdom Viridiplantae; phylum Streptophyta; class Pinopsida; order Cupressales; family Taxaceae; genus Torreya; species Torreya grandis. The sequence continues at coordinate 732,435 of JARHVA010002533.1, read as the reverse complement.
ATAAAAATACTAACCTATTATATACAAGACCCAAAATACCTCCATCCCACTCGGGTCAAAGCAAAAACATCTTAGTTATTCTCCATGTGGTTGACAAAGATGAAGAACAAGTTGTTATTTGGGAATTATTATTTTTTGATCAACTCTTATTTTAATTATCAACATATATGATTTGTCTCCAAGTGTATTATCTAAATCAAACATTTATCCTACAAATATAAACTTCTCATGGTTCAATTATCACCTCATGCTACTCTTCCATATTGAAAATACAGTGAAAAGTGATCATATTCTGATTCATTAGGATAGATGTAACCTCAACTTATAATGAATTACTTAAACACTATTATTGGTCTTATATGACATCTTGAGGGATTTAATTTTTCTTGTCAACTACTACAAGCTGATTAAGATCTTCAAGGAGATCCAAATTCATCCACCAAGTTTTATTAGGGTCTTCTTAAGATATGATTTAATCAACATCCCCTTGAGCATGTTGTCCAATATTGAAAACCACCCTAGCAATGTATTCACTAGGATATGTAGGCCTACAAAGAGTCTTAATATAATGAATGAGTTAAAGGGATTGTTTTCAATCTACATTGAGGTCTCCTTCTTGTCAACTTAGAAGGATGACAACTTTATTAGCATTGTTATCCTTGTCCTTAGGGACCATATACCTTATAAATACATCAAACTTATTAATGGAATCATGGTACACCTAAAAATTTGCTTCATCAAGGTCTACCTTTTAATTAATATGAAACATTATAACTTCATTCAAGCCTTCACCTTGCTCACTTTGGAATTCCATATTCTTCAAGGTCTGATGCAATGTTAGCCCCTAATATTGGTGTGCCATCATTAGCTCCTTTATCAAGATCAAATCCATGCTAACTAGAATAATCTTTCTTTTATGTCATATATAATGGAAGGTCATTTACCCAATAAAGGTTTATCTCAAACCTCTTTTGTCTCAAGTCTAAGTTTTCTTCCTCTTCACATAGGAGAGTGCCAATTATTATTTTCTCCTCTTCTTCACTTGAAATATTTTCCTCTTCAATTTAATGGTTTCCATATGCCCTCCATATAATAGGTCAAGGGAGATGGTGGGAGGGAAATAACACTCAATTTTTGTGGTAGGATAAAACTAAATAGAACTCATTATGAAACTTTCATGTTTAGTGTTGGATTTGGAGTTTAAGAGGCACTCTTAAAACATGGAAATTTTGAATTAATGGGTTTATTTAGGAGTTTTTGATAAGGAGGAAAATAAACTTATGATTGAAATGCTTCATTATTATCTTTCCACTCAAAAATCAACCTAATAAATTTTCATATGCCTTGATCTTGATTAATAATTCTAACTTGAGGGGTGGGTGAAGAGTTTATAAATATTGTAAAATTTCTTGGTTTGGTCTCTACCACCTTTTCCTCTTGCCAATTTTGGATTGGTGTGATAAGAATATATTTTTCAAGGGATAGCATTATTAAATCATGATATTTTCTCCAAGAAGGTGTCCATTATTTAAATGTTTAAGGATTTTGAGGAAGATTAGACTCTTTATATGGTTACTCTTGAGTGATTATAGGTTGATTTTTCATAGGTATGGGTTCTCTCAATGGATGGGGTCCTCTAAAACTTGGGATTTTGGAAGTTGAAGTTTTATTTTTCATAGGTTGGCACATATTTATGCAAGGAGTTTATCTAGAATTATTAATTGAGATGTTTGATTGGAATTATTTCCCTTGTATTTAGAAAAAATATTGATTTATCTACTCCTCTTTCTATAAATCATATTCTTGATTTATGTCAATCTCCCTCATTTTTTCTAAAAGTCTAGATTTATGTCATTCAAGCTCTTTTAAGTATGACTAGGGGAATGACCATGTTGATTGGGAGAAAAATAACCCTCTTAGAGGTGGTTAAAATCCTTAACATATTACCAAGAGGTCTAAAAAGGGGTGAAAGGGAGGAAAACATGATGAATATGATGTTATCTTGTTATGATAGGGTTGTTTGACATAATGGTAGAAACAATATAAAATAGATATGGATTATGAGTGGATAGAAAATGTATTTGGATAAGGATGGGTGAAGGGGCATATTTTCCATATTAATTTGGCATGTTAAACATTAAAATGGGATAGAAATTCATTTAAATAGACTCTTAGCCAATTAAAAAAAGGTATACTTCTTTAAGGATAGTATCTTTAAGTGCCTAGGATATTAAAACCATATGAAATATACTTAGATTAGATAGATTTTGAATATAAAATGATATGATAACCACCAGTTTGCTAAGACCAACATTCATTTTTGAAAATATTATTGAATCTCTATCCCATTGAACATGCAAAAAATTATTGTCAATTTAAGTGGCACCCTTTGAGGAGGTTTTTTTAGGTCTCATCACTCAATTGATAAACTAGAAACACTCATAGGCTATGGGTGGCCTAAAAGATGGAATTAATATCTAGATAGGGTTATCTCCCTTGATACTACACCTGAGATATCACTACACCTACTCAAACTACAAGGAAAAGGGGAGAAAGAAATCATGAAAATAATGCCTAAAAGTGGTGATGAACTAAAATTTAGGTATCCTCCACCTATCTATGATTTAATAACAAAACTAAGACAAGGATGAATCTAATCACATAATTCCAAATAATATTTATAACATAAGTATATCAATATGGAGGTTATATCTAATACATCGATTAAAAGGGATGATCAAGGTCAAGAAGAAGATAATAGTAAATATTTTTCACACTTAATCATTGAAAAAATACTTGACACACACCATATAACCTATAATAATATGAATTAATCATAAAGAGGAAAGAGTGAAGAGGATAAATCCAAGTAAATTAAATATTATCACTATCATTCATCAATAATTCACCATAAAAACACTAGATATGAGATGAATAAGGTATAAACAACTTGTATTCCATTAAAATCCAATAAAAATAAAAAAAATTAGTGGTCCTCCCCATACCAACATGGAGGATCATTTTCACTTTACTTACAAGAGTACATATAGTAGAATAGAGAGGAGAGAATAAGAAGGATGTGTAGGAAGCTTATGGTGGTTAACCTCCAATCATGAGTTTAGTTATAGTATCAATGAAATAAAATAAAACATTCATATATTCTTTGCCTACATGAATTATCCTTGTTTGATGATGTTATCAAAATAGATGGCATAGGAATTATTCATTGCCTTTAATGACTCACTATTGATCTTTTAAAACTACCCTTCTTTCATGATTGAGGAGTTATAAATATGAACTTGAATCTAATCATCTTTGGTATTTTAGCATCTTTTTAATTTTTATGCAACTTCAAATATGATGGTTTAGGGTTGTGTTAAGTCTTTTTAGAGTTCTTGATAACATGCTCAACTATCATAAGATATTTTTAGAGTTTTGAGAGATATTTGATGAAACTGACTTATAAGACTTCCCTCTAGGATTCTCAGAGGAAAAACTCAAGTTTATCAAGCCACCTTCTTCATCACTACCTCAAAAAATTTGGTTTAGAGTGAAATTATTCTGAGGTAAGCTTGAAAGGGTTGATAGAAGACAATCTTCATCCTTGTGATCTTTCAACACCATGAAGCTAACAAACTATCTATGAATTGGATCTATCAAATATACTTATAGTCATTAGGAAATGACATTATTATTACTTTTAAAATCATACAAGGGTGTTATAAAGTGTATACAAGAGTTCATTAGAGATTCTTATGCCTTAGATGACCTTAAAAAGGTATGCATAGTCATTTACTTCAATACAAACAAGGGAGAATTCTTAGTTTGGCATAGTTTAGCACTTAAAAATATATCATACCACCATGAAATATCATTTAGTTATTTATATAATATCATTATACCTTTTTTCATGATTTTAATGTCTCCTCAACTAGTCAAGAATTCCTCATACATCCAAACACTATGAAATTAGGCCTAAAATGTAGTTTAGACCATTTTTGGGTACTTTTCCTTCATACATGCCTAGAATATTAATAAATGTGATTATGAGGTGTTAATATTTTATTCAGATGTTTTCAAATAAATTTAGGTCCATTAGAGTCACCTATAAAGGTATTTATAATCATCAGGCTCTCTTACAATTTTTTTGGCACTTTTGAGGTCTTCATATTTTTCATAAATATTTTTCCCTTTATGTATATAAAGACACAATTTATTTTTATGGAATATACCTTATAAAAATCCCCTAAATCCATATTTACACATTCACCTATGCATTAACTTCACACATAAAGAAGATGACCTTCTCGGGCTTGTAGGCCTGTAGGTATAATTTAAAATGAGTGTTTAGAGCAAAAAAAAATCATGTTGTTAGTTTTTTATTATAAATGACTCCCTTATGACCTTATTAATGTTATAAAATATTAATTACACTTTTAAAAATCATTTCCCCCCTAATGGTCTTGAAACCTAATTTAGACCACGATTGGGGTTTATTGACAATTTTATAGTTTTAGCCTAAATGGCCTTATTTTGATGGTTTATCCTCATAAAAATGAGTAAAATAACTCTTGAAAAAATTATTAGTGTTTTTTATATTTATAATTAACCTATAATACTCATGCTAGACACAAAAATTTCACCTTATATTAATGTTTATACTTGTAGTCGTGACATAGTTAGATTAGGCAATCATGATCATTATGTATTCTTGCCATTTTGGATATTCAAATTATTTGAAGAGGTTTTAGGAGTTTTATAGTGTATTTATAATATTTATTATAGTGATTCCAACTTTAATCTAATATCTTTCATGATTAAAAATAGTTCATAATCTTAAAACCATGTCTGTCATGCCAAAAGAGAGTAAAACATGATATTTCTTGCTAATACAAGCTTGATCCCTGGATAATTGATTGTATTTTGGTGTTTAAATGGGTTTTATATCTATTTATAGTATTTTATAACCATAATTATTCATCCATTTATATTATAACTACTAGCAAAGGGAGGAAATTGAGGTGTTGGAGTTTATTAGGGTTCAAGAGGTAGTTTACTTCTTAGTAATTGTTTATAAATATTAGGGACTATTTTTCAAAATTATTGATACAAATTTAGAGTCCATAGGGTTAACCTATAACCCATAATATTATTTGTCCTTGTATATCACCTCTTCCATGAACCAATGCTAAAAAATCTAGTCATCTTCATTGTCTAGTGACTTAATGGAAATCTTGAGTTATATTTACCACTTTCTAAACCTATAAACTATGTATTACCATGATTTTAACTTGGTGGATTATTTATTAGGTTTTTAAAAATATATAAAACCTATTTTACCCTGTGATACTTTTCCACCACATTGATATACATTTAAATGAGCCCCTATAAATGGTCATTTAGGTCTATAATTTTAGATTTATGCTTTAAACCTCACCTTTGTTCCCTTTAATGGAGAATTTAATTGTATATACTATCCTCATGAATTGAAATAATCATGATATTTATGTTTTATACACTATCATATATTTATATGCCTCAAACTTGTATCTATAACTCATGAAACCATGGTGAAATGCATTCATGGCTACCTAGTACGATTGGTGAGCAAAGAGTAAGTTGGAAAAGTGAATGGGGATTAACCAATGTGGATTATAAATGATTAATTTGAAATTATTAGTTGATCACATGGTTCCTTCATTCACTTGTGACTTTTAGACTTCACTTCTACGTGGCATTCTCATTTTCTCACAATATGACAACTTTTAGACCCATCACATGGTGAAAAATAGATTTGTATACCTATGATGAACAACATTAACTTTTAAGGCTTTTATAATGACTCAAATTTTGTTCAAAAGGATTTATGAACTAAATTCAACATTTTTAATACATTTAAAACAATATGTTTGCACTTGGATTAGTTAGGGAAATAATAAATAATGTAAATATTAAACCTTAACTTTTGTAACTACCATAAAAAATGCTCAAATATCCTAACCTTTTCTAAGATTATTATAGATGATCATTTAAGGTCATGCCAAATAATTTTATGGAGGGTTTACGATCCCAAAAGGATAAATTGAAAGTCCTAAGATCAAAACATACGTACCAATTTCATCAAGGACTAATGGTGGCTAGAAAGGGCTAGTAATTAAAAGACTAAGGTACTATATAAATCAAATTTTAGTATCTACATTAATGAGGCTACATGATCAAATTGAATATTAAAATATTTTAATTTTACATTTATCACACTAATTCCAAAGTAAGAGTTAGCTACTTTTTTCTAATTAAAAACCAACTTCACTCTTAAACATGCTCTATAAAATAATCAAAAAGTCCATTTTTTTAATATTGAAGATCATATTTATAACATTCATTTCTTAATAACATGATGGTATTTTTAAATGGAAATAAATTATATATAAATTAATAATTTTCCATGAACCCATGCACTCTTTTTCCATATCAATATCTAAAGGAATGATCATCAAATTGGACACAATCCAAATAATATGATAAAATCAATTGGATCTTTATACAAAAAAACCATAAGAATTTTGGTTTCAATAAGGAATGGTTCTTTCTAATCATTATTTATATTTCCACTTATCACTTATCATTACATATTAATGTTACCCCTATATTATTCTTCCCAAGTTATATGGGACTTAGACAAGCTAATCCAATCTCTCCCTTATTTTTCATCCTAATGATGGAAGAACTTAGCTAAACCTTCAAAACATTTAGAAAACTAGATGGTATTAAGATTTTAGAAAGAGACCCAACCATATCACACCTATTTTTAGAATACATATTGATATTAGGATGAGCTAGATGTTAGGGGAAATACAACATTAAGCATATTTTGGAAGTTTTATACATCAATTTTAGTGTAGGAAATCAATGTCTAAAAACCTCACGTATTCTTCTTAGTTATTTGTAATCATCTTTTAAAAAGTCTCTCTTATATTCTAGGCCTCAAAAATTGACACCTCCTAATAAAATATCTTGGTGTACCATTATTCACAAGAGAAATTAGGAGACATTTATGGGATTATATAGTTCAAAGTATTGATTCAAGGCTAACCCTATGGAAAGGCAAATGATTTAGTCTAGCTAGAAAAATATTACTTATAAAAAATTTTATTTACATAATCTCCACTTATCTTCTATCAATATTTAAAATGATATTAAATTTTATTAACTATTTAAACAAAAGAATGAAAATATTTATTTAGGAAAAAAATCTTAGATAATAATAATATCTCTCATCATTTGGAAGAAAGTTTATTTTCAAAAAAAAATGGGAGAGGAATAATTTTAAGATTTTAAAAAGCATAACACAAAATTAGCTGCCAAACTTATTTGGATGGATTTATCTAACTTGGATAAGATTTTGACGATACTGGTACAAGATAAATATCTTGAATTAATGAGTGAAAAAAAATTAATACATCTTCCAACATACTTAATTGGTATCATATCGATAAATTTATATTTTTTTATAGAGATGTTATCACACATAAATTAATATGGGAGGGAGGATCTATAGAAAATATTAAATTAAGGAAATATTCTTGGTTGGTGTTCCCAAAAATTACTACTTCAAAATAACTATTAGAAATTAGACACCTAACTATATATCAATGGGATTCTAAATTCTCTAACTATCTTTGTCCCTCAGTGAGTCCTAGTTGGATTTCTTAAAGTTGGAAAGTGTTTCATTCCCTATATACCCTATAAAAACAAGTGAACATGTTAAATAAATTCCGCATCTCAAGACCTCTCCATCGTATACAAAAATGCATAAACTCAAATTGAATGTGTTTTCAATAGGCTCATATGAGGTCAAAATATGTTATTCATTATTGGCTCTCAAAGAAGGTGTTGACTATTTTATTCACCATAGAGGAACAATAATTGAATTAAATTCAAGAGAGCTAAATTAATTTTAAATTTTAAGGTTTAATCCAAGTTCAACAAAAAATGGCTAAGTATTTTGACTTATAAAGATTCTATTATATACTTGTCTTCACATTTTTTTGCAAGAAATAAAGTAAGAGAAGGTGTTACAAAGTCTTTGAAATTTTTTTGTCTAGATTAAAAATACCAAAGATTTCATGAGAATTTTTCCAAGTCATTAGTACTAAAGAAAATTTTAGTTAAGTAGTCATAACTTTTGTTTAAAACAAAAGTTTCAAAGACCTAAGGAGGAGTCAAAATTTGTGCGAGAATAAGAGTAAAAAATATTGTTCCAAATAAGAGTTCTGAAGAAGACTTCATGAGGTTATGTGTTTGGTCTTGGGGTAATTTTTTTTTGGAATCCATTATAAGGAGGCCGCTTATAATTTAATTTAAATCTTTAGATCACCCTAAAGATTATCAATACTTAGCCAATTTATGGGGAAATCAAATGATTTTGAGATTGGGTCCATGCATGCTTTTTCATAAAAGCATTTTGAGGGCATTCCTAGCCTTATTATAATATTTTTGGAATTATTATAATATTTTAGACCTTCCTATAATCCTTTATAGTGAAAATAAATCACTCTTAGAGCCCATAGGAGTTGAAAAGAAAAAATACTAAGTCAAATTCAAGTTTTTTTATGACAATTTTGAGGGTCACTATGTTAAAATTAATATGACATAGGTGATGTATTGATGGGTTAGGTTGTGAGAATATCAAGGATATAGTACAAACATCCTAGTATCAATTGAAATTAATTCATATGTCCTAAAAATTTCAACCCCTTTTCAAAGCATCATGACACTTAGTCAATTCTTTGAATTATACCAAGAGCCATGTATCAACATTTCATGACCTTGGTCCTATTCAAAAATCTTTCAAAACTTAGTTTTTATTAAAAGTTACAAGGGTTAAATGAAATCATAAAATTTAAAAAGTAATTAATTTATTGGGATGCTTCCACGTGTCATGTGTCATGATCCTAGTTATCTAGAACATGAGAACCATCTATATAATTAAAAAACCCTCAAAGTATCAAGTTAGTGGGATGATTATATGTGTTATGATATCAATGAATTGGAATCCTTGATATAGATTTATAATTTTGAATCCCCTAGGTGGGCAGCTTAGTGGGATTATGCCATGTGACAAAATCTCACTATTCCATAGCACTAGGGTGGTCTATACAAGCCCAAAAACATGTTATAACTTTGATAAAGTGGATTAGTGGGATAATTCCACATGGAATAATCCCAATTAAATTTGATATAAATAGGTTGAGTAGGGTCATCAATCGCATCAAGGTTCCAATCTAATAGAATTATGCCATGTGACAGTCTCTCATGAGTCCATGATTTGAAGGTAGGATCATTTTCCAAAAGCTCATAGTTATAAAAAATTGATACATGGTAGATATGAGATTAAAAACTCAAGTGCCTAGGTAATTCAAGAGAGGCCATATAGAATCCAAGGAAAAATAAGAAAGGATAGAGAGACAAAATCCATCAATGTCGATTAGCTACCAAGTGGCAAAGCAATTTTCCACATCAATAGAACCAATATCACAACAAAGAGGAAGGAATAGGTTGTTGAAAAGTGGATATGTGCCAATTATGACCTCATTAACTATGAGCTCATAAATTAATGGTTTGTATGGCCATCAAAGTCATCAAAAAGGAAGGATTGATTATTTATCTAACTCAACTCACAAAATCAAGTGAAAATCATTTTCTCACCTAAAAATTATAAGAAAAATTAGTTGAATTTAATGAAAAATTGATTAGAAACACCCACCAAAGTATGACATGTGCATTTATATTAAATAAAAAGTGTATGAGACAAGGAATATTCTTAAATGTTAAAGATGGGATGGAAATCCATAAAATGTAACATTAAAAGTAAAAATAATGGAATTTTATAAAATATTCCAGGGATTGAAATCCCCATAGATATTTAGTTTCATCCATATGCATGAAGTGTCCAAATTTAGATTTAGTAGTTGAATTATTAGATATTGGTTGTTACACAACCAATTAGAGAAAGAGAGTAAGCTGAAATATATAGGATCGAGGTAATTACCACCATACCTCAAGCATGCAATTAGGATCTCAAATTAATTATGGCCATCCATATCCAATTATAGAGATATTATGTATCTCAATTTTTTATGTTTATATAATTCCTTAAAATACATTCTCTATTGTAATTAATGACTCAAAAGTTTCCCATTGCCTATAAAATCCTAAATATTGCATTGTAAAATGGTTGACATTTCTAGGTATAATAATGCTTCCAAAATTTTCCTTCCATGAGCCCTTTACTTACTGAACCTTTCATTTTAATGAGAATTGAGTTAACCTCCCTTCATTTTTATCACATTCTGTGTGCATTTTATTTTCTTATCTTTGTATGTGGATGACCTTTATCCCTTTCGTTGTTGTACATTCCTAGAACCTTTGTATAAAGATTAGAATTCATTTTTAGGTCATAGTTTTTACATATTTGAGTTTTTATATGCATTATCTATGGACAATATATTATCTCTATAAGTTATGATATGTGCTCTCATGAATCTATATGAAACATTTATGCAATTTAAATCACCCATTTTAGAGTATGTGTGATATTTCCTTGTTCTATGTAATTTTTAGTGTGATTTTCAAAGCTTGTAGAGTGGCTTTATCTATAGACACTTAGTTTTGGACACTTTTGTGACTAAACTATTATTTAATTCAATTTATAGAAAATGACACATTTTAAGACTATAAATTACTTCAATTTTGCAATTTAATTTACATAAGGGATTTAATTTCCCAAAAATGTGATGAGGCTAGCTTATTTAGTGTATTGCCCTATATGCATCACTAACCTAGTTTAGTTCTAACCCTAGTCAAATTATGACCTAGTAATTTGGCACTTTTGTCATTTTAGGATATTAATTCATAACATTTAAACAATTTTCAAAAGCCAAAAATCAATAATCAATACTTGTTATATTGTGAATCCTAATGAACTTGCCAAAACAAAAATTCTAAATCAAATTAGTGTTTTTCATTTACCAAGAAAGGAATTTTTAGCCAAATATGATGTCAAAGGTCAAATTAGTTAGTAAAGTGATTTATTATCTCATAAATATTAAAAAATATGACTCACACCTCACAAATATCTAAAGTGAGTTATAATGCCTAAAAAATATTTGAAACTGAGGTGTCAAGATTTTATGAGTGACTTAGCCCCACCCAGATTTAGACTAACTCAACCTAGGTTAATTTAGACTAAACCCAAGTTATAATTTAACCTAAACTACCTAGGGTTAGAGTTAGTTATTTGAAATATAAATACAAGTTCACACACCAATTTTTAACAAAATTTTATGTGTAAGGTTATTCTATTGTAATACCTTCTTAAAGCCTTTTAGAGTAGTGTTATAATGCCCAATTTATGCCAAGCTTCACACCACACCACAAGTGACTATTGGAGAGATGCCACCACCATGGAAGATCATTTATAGAAAACTAAAATTGTCATAGGCTGAGTAAAAACATTATTATGCCAAAAATTAAGCATCAAATTTGACAAAGGAGGTAAGAAAATTGTATTGTCTTCATCTTTATTTTATGATCTTGTTTATTGTGTTATGTTCCCCCAAGTTCTTAAAAAAGAGTGTTTAGTCTTAGTGAATTGTTATGATTAATGTTTTCAAATTTGGACTAAAAAGAGATTAATATACATATTTTTTAATATTAAAACACCTAAGGTACATAATAGTACACCTGGCTAGACCAAGCATCCTGTATAGCCAAGGAGATTGATATGCTAGCTTTAATTTTTCTAATGGATGTATTTAAATATTCAATTTTAAAGTTTTTGCTTTGAATTTTACATATTTTTTTAACAAGGTTGTATGGATCAATGACTATTATGGAAAATAATTTACTATTATAGGTATCTATTATGATATCTATGTTAAAAATAGAGAAACCCTGAAATATAGCAAAAATTAAATTTTCTTGATTTTTCCCACCTTCATTTTATGTTTAATGATATTTTTTTTTTATGTATAACCTTTATTATTAAATATCCATGATATTTTTGAGTCTTGAACTTTTTATCAACTATTTTTACCTCAAAACACAATGGTTTTTGTGTCACTATAGACAACATCGATGATCTGACTAAATCAATGTTGATTTTATGAATCAACATCGATGTCTGTGTAATCAGTGATAATTTCCATAAGACAAAAATATAAACTTGAGAGATAAAAATAAATTGTTGTTTACTCTCTTGATTTTGGGATTCTAAGTAGGCAAACTCCCTAACATTTTTTATGACCTAAGGTGGAGAGAGGAAAAGTTTAAGCATTGTTAAAATCCACTTAGTTATATTTGTCTTTTAGTTGTTTTCAAAGTTTTTAAAAGTGAAAATAAGGAAAAGATTCCAAATTTTAAATCACACTTCTATTTAGTTCGATTAAAGGAACACACATTTGAGTTATAGATCTTAAGAGATTTTTCAATTTATGTTTTTTGTTATTATTATCTAACTTTAAAATTTCTTGGACTAGTTTCTTTGTTTGTGTAAAACTATGAATTATTGTGTATTCTCTCCCCCCATACCCTTTAGGGAACTTGGGTGAACAAAATTTCTTACTTTATTTCCTTTATTTTAAAGTTTATGTTGGAAATAATGTCATGTATGCTCTCCCCAAATTCTAAGTGACTTGGGTGATCTAGAAATGACCTCTAAAGCCTTTCCATTTTTGATTTATTTATTTTTATACATTTGGATTATGGGTGGGAGTTCATCACCCCCCATAAGTTTTTATTCATGAATTGACCTTGGGTTTGATCTCCCTGCATTTTACTAGCCCTACTCTATGGTGGGCTATAAAAATTGGGCAAACTATTGGATGGGATAGTGGTGAGTGGTTAGCCTAACCATCCCAATGGGTTTTTAGGCCATGTAGTAGCCATACATTATACTCAACTAAGAAGTACATACATGGAGTCACTATTCAAATAAATAGACCCTTGTATAGTCATTTAAGTTGATTAGATTCATTCGACATGATCATGCCCTTATGTTAGCCACACTTGGGACCATATATTACATTAGATATTTATAGTTTTTATTCAAAACCTCAATTTTCATCGAATTTATTTACAAATGTTGAGTGATCCTCAATCTAATTTCATTCCATGTATAAATTCTTGAGAGATAGAGAAGGGCATAAAAACTCTACCTACACCTGTACTTTAATTTTTTAATTAACACTTAATTCCTCGCAAGCATTGGTATATCAGTGGAAACTTTGGAAAAAATTACACACATTCATGTTTTTTATATATAGGATGATCCATAAGTGATACTTATATTTTATTTAATTTACATGTGGTTTTTTATACTAAAACTATTTATTTGTATCGTCTCATCAAAATAAGTCCAAAATATTCACATTATTTTCACACCCCTTTAGCCTAAGATGTGTTACTATGTTTGTTTGTGTCTTAATTTGTGCCTTCAATTTTGTTCCAATATCATTTATGTGTCTCTTATTTAAATGGGGTATTGTTATACTACTTGTTTCATTCGAAAGGTTTGCCTTGGATATTATAGTCCAAAACCATTTACCATGACATTTGTTTGAAGGCATGTTGTTACACTACCAAAATTATTCTAACATCTTGTCACTTTTGAAACCAAATTCCAAAATATTATTTTACCTATGTTGTTTCAAATGTGTGGTTACATTGCCTATTTTGGTCTATCTCCTTTGCCTTAAAATTTTTGAGTTTTTTTGCATTAAATTTGAAACTCAACCTTTCAAAGTAAAAATCCTAAACTACTTAGATTCATGCCAAAGCTTCATCTAATTTGGACTTAGGTTGTATACCTTTGTGTTTGGATTGTGTTACTTGGGTTGATTTATTAATTGATCTAAAATACCCCTTTCCTAGATCTAGTGCTTGTTGTTTTTTTATACCTTGTTTAGAGCATCATTTTGAGCTAAGTTTTAGCCATGTACTTTGTTTAAAGTCTGTGGTGCCAATTTTTGAGTGTATTAGTTCTATTATTCCAATAGTCTCCCATGATTAAAACCTTGATTCTTAGTGAGACAATTACCTAATGTTGTCTAAGCCAATTACCTTATTTTATTTTTCTTTTGAGTTCTTTTTTAATTTTTGTGTTTTCAAGTTTAGCCTTATTTTTAACATGATTATAACCACCTTTGGGAAAATCATTGTTATCTTTTGATCCTAATTCACAATTATTCTACTTTGTTTAGACATTCTTGTTTTTTATTATAACCACCTTTAGGAAACTCATAACTTTAGCCATAAACAAGTTTGAACCTTTTGTGTTACTTTTGTCATTGATTATAATTGCCATTAGTCAAATTAGTATCAGTTTGTTAGACTAGTCTCATGTTTTTATACCTTTGCCTAGTTTAGTTGTTTATCCCTTTGTTCCTCTTCTACAAATCCAAAGGTCCTTTATTTTTATACCTTCCTTTTTTTTTTTACCTTTTTACTCTTTATTTTTCACATTATGTATTCATGGATCTAAACTTGCTTCGTTACACATGTAATAAGACTATGTATAATCCTGGCTATAGGAACTTTGTGATGAATGCCCCTTTTTTTCAAAATTCATATGATGAATTCATTTATGAGATTTATTCTTATCAATATTATAACATCACATACATATAACAAATGCATGACCCTTTAGCAAAATATTTGGTAATTGTGCCTCTTTATCTAAGACAAGAATTAGATAAACACAACAATACCTTACTCAAATGATGCCTAACATTAAACAAAACCAACAAAAAGATCCTTATTATGTTATGATGTAAACACAAACTATCTATAATCCATACTTGTTTGAATGATTTTTTTTAGAAAACAAAGTTGAATTTCTTATTAGAGATGCCAAATTAGGGGACAAGTTTTTATAGACTTCCCATATGAAATTTTGAGAAATTCAATTAGAACTCTTAGTAATGAGCTACAAATTCAACCATTTAAAGAGTCATATACTATTTATAGCTAATATTTAGTAAAAATTCCACAATAAGACCATAATATGCTAAAAAAATGAGAAGTATTATGGATGAGCAAATGGAACTAGTACAATAGGCATACCAAACCTATCTCAACTTAGCTCATAATGTCAATGTAAGGGTTATTTCTAAAATGTTGGCTAATAAAACATAGACCCATTTAGCTAGAGAATGTTGGTTGGTGATATGTATAATTTCCATATTTTTATTGAAGAGAATGTTTCTTAAACATAAGATAACATACAAAATTCTATAAATAGTACAGAAGTGCATTCTAATTTAAATCAAGGTGGGTCTAACTTACCACCAAGTAATACATAACAAGTTCCTCTAAATAACATCATGAGTGGATTGAAATAGTAAGGAATAGGTACACCTATTTCTAAAAATCAACATACAACTTCCATTCCTCAACCAACTACTCCTCAAATGTGTAATAGGTGGTAATGATCCAATAATAGACCAACTTACCACCACAACAAGTGTAGAACACAATGCCACCTCAACAAGTGACAATGAAAGTTCTACCACAATAAGCATAGACACATATACCTTATCAATAATAAATGTTGACTAAAAAATAATGTATTCTTATTGGTTATCAATTTATATCTGGTCAATAGTTGTCAAACCCCTAAAACTTATCAAACCAATAAGTGTTAAGCCAAAAACAAGTGATAGTGGTAAACAACAATATTCTCCAAACCAATAGTTTCCAAACTAACAAGTGTTGTTTCAACAATAATGGCCAAACCAACAACAAATGATGCTTCAATAACAAGTATCGATTCAATAATAGGTGTTTAGCTTATTTAACTTATTTGGGAATAATGAAGTTTTATTCTTATTTTAGTTAAGGGTTTAGATTAATAAATCAGTAAGGAATATTGAAATAAATATAGTCCTGATTTATATAATTTATTTGTCTTTCTTAACCTTTCTAAAAATAATTATAAATAAGGAGAAATATAACCTATCTTGAAACTAGACTAAGATGGATGATACAGAGGTTAGAACTAGCTATGCATAACTAGAATAGTGTTGTGAATTTGAATCTAGATTTTATTTAGTGAAAGGATAGGAGCATAAAAAATAAGACACTTTAGGGTCTAGTGATATCATCCACTCCTATTGTCTAAACTGGTTAAGAGACCTAATTTTTTTTAGGTTTTTGTGATGTTTCTATGTAAGCCTACTTTTAAATTCTTAAGTGTTGATTATCAACAAAACTCACTGTATATCTGATTTAATCTTCAATATCCTAACCCTCCATCATGCTTGATAAAATAATGTTTTAATCAATTCATAAATGAGGGGGGGGGGTTAGTGTGTAAGATTCAATGAACATGTAATCCACACCCATTATGTGGGAATGTTGCCTATATACTAATAATCTGAAGAGGGATCAATCCATATGTAGTTCTCCCACCTAATATGTTTTCTATAATAGTGTGATGTAGATGAAAAAATGCCAAAATAATAGTGCTTAAGGTGGTTAGGGACTTGTATGAAGGTTTGAGTTTGTTTGTAGTTATGTTGGGTGACTATATGTAGAGAATAGCTTTATTTGTATTCTTTATTTCTTTGTAAGATTTGTCAACTCCTTTATAAATGAGCTTTGAGTGGGATTTTATAAGGAATAACTAGTCATGGGTCAGATGTATTCATGCTAGGCCAACATAATAAAGGATAGGAATTGGATAAAAATTATCATTGGGGCTCAAAGTGTAAATGGATAAGAGCATAAAAAATGAGACACCCTAGCGTCCAGTGCTATAGTCCAAGTATGGCACTCTTATCCTATAGGCTAGAGACTTGGGGGAATAGAATTAGACTATGAAATATATTCTAGCTGAGGTGGAATGATTGTTTAAAAGGTTTTATATGATTGGTAATTAGTAAATGATGTCTAAAAGGGTCACAAGAGTATGCAAAATGGAGCTATGGATAGGGTGTCACAAGCCACACTCAAACTACTAATTTGGACATTTTATATGATTACATTTACACCCCCTTTATTTTAGTGATGTGGCAAAGTGAAATACTAAGATAAGGGAAAAGTATAAAACATACATGAACTTACCAGCAAGGGTGAAGCCCATGGAGATGTGTAATGCTAAATGATGTTAAGTGATGTTGAATGATGATAGGTATGTGTTGTACCAATAATAATATCATTAATGGAGGTGAGTGCTCAATTCCATAAGGCTGGCTAAATAATATAAATTTTGGCCCTTTGGCTCCATCATCACCCACTAAGTGAAGATATGTGATCATACATGTGTTAATTTATTTTTGGACTATGTGTCCAATCCATTTAAGTATGTGGCTTAAGAATATAAAGCCTAAATATTCCTTTGGCTCCATAATTTCCCACTATGTAGCGAAACTATGTAATCATGCATGTGTTAATCGATGTTTGGACTAAGTGTCCAATCCCTCTGAGTAGTTCTTTCAAGAATACAAAGGCTAACTAGTCCTATATCTCCATCATTGCCCAATAAGTGTGAAGATATGAACTAATATCTTTATGAATGTGTGTTATATGAGATGGTTCATGAATCCCATGAATACTCTATAATTTGACAATGTGGCATGGATAGCCAAATGTGGACTGAGAACTAGGCTAGTTTTTGCCACTCCAGAAGGTGGATATTAGGCTTATATGAAATCCATTATGAAACGAAGAACTAGGCTTATATGAAAGCCACTCTAAAATGATACCAACTACCTATAGATGGAATAAGGCACATAACTACTAAGAATACCTAGGTAATACAATGAACTAAAATGAAAATAAGTCAAATGTACTACACATTACCCCTAATCACTGGTATCTATAACATGGATTCTTATCTAAAAGCTGTATCCACTACCCAATATGAAACTAGAAGTAAGAGCCATCATGCCAATAATGATTCCTCCTATATCTAGATACTCTAAGTAAAACTATGTTGAAATTGCCCAATTTGAAATGAACTATAGCTAACAAAATTATAACTAACCTTACCTTTCTCTTTATTTATAGAAATCTAGGTTTTCATCTATTTGGTTAGGAGTGCCAAAAAATAAGACACTTTTTTATCCAGTGATGTAGTCCAAGTATGGAACTCTTGTCCTTTATTATTTCTAATCACTGTTCTATATTCATCACTATCTTTCTAGTTTGTTCTACCTATTTAGGATTATGAATGTTGTTCTGAGTGTTTTTAAAATTCTTTTTTACTAGTAGATGGCTTTGATCTCGATGAAAAAACCCTTGTTTATTATCCCCTCTTCTAAGGGTAGGAATGAAGACCCTACAATGACTTCCCTCAAAAGAAAGATCTCTACATGTGTGTTAAGCTATGAAATACATGATATAGTAATGATAATCCAAAATATGTCTCAATATAAAGCATACTTTAGATTGGAGATTATTATATCAACAGAGGTATGCCTAGATAGATTTAATAATGTAAAAGCATGTGTAGTCTATTAAATTGAAACTATAAATATGGTTAGTTGTTAAGTATTAGTTGTCAAAGAGGGATGGAACATGATGTCCATCATGGCATCCAATAAATCAAGATAATGCATGATGCAGATCATGGCATTGCAAATAACTGGGAAAAAAACAAGTAGAAAGGCACATAAGGCAAGAAGCAAGATGCACACATAAGATTCCAAGGGGCCAAGCAAACAAGGGACATTGGCATATGTCACTCAAATTGGAAAATCAAGCATATAATTCATGTTCAAATGACACATACACATACAATTGAAAATAAGCAAGGTTGTCATGAGGGCCATAAGCATATAGAAGAGTAAAATCAAAGGACATTGATAAATATCCTAAGTCACACACAAGATACAAAAAAGGAACTGAGAAATAAAATCACATTTAACTACTCAAATCAAGAAAAGGAAGCATGTAAATTCTAAAAATACTATCACATCTAAATAATCAAAGTAAGAAGTGAAAGTATGCAAAACATGTAGTATAAGACTAGGTAGATGCCAATAAATACACAAGTGCTATATAATAGTGAGTGTTGATAGAATAATCTATGTAAGCTAGTAATTAATTTATATCAACATGATAATTAGAGTGTGTGGTGTAGGAATGAAATAACTTGGATGGTGTAGTCATGTAAAAGATGACCCTAGTGGGTGGATATGTCAATGCATGTCTCACATATAAATCTAGGAAGCCCCCTCAATGGGTAGAGTGAAGAAATAAAGGATCTAAGTGTCACTCCACACACTTAAATAAGATCAAGTGAAGCATGATAATGTAGATAAATTGACAAAGAATAGTAAACAATAGCAAAATGTAAGTCTAGTATGGTAGTAGAAATGTAAAGCATGGATAATGCGTATAGTTGAGATGTTTTTGGTGTTTTGAGTTATTTAAATGTTTTGTATTTTGACATGTTATATTATTTTTGATATTTTTAAAATAATATATGTAAAAGTAATCATAAATAAATATGTAAAAAAAATTGAAAAGAAGCTATGTACAAGTAATCTAAGAAAAAATGATACTAACTGATGAGTCTCATGAGAGAGTCCCTATCATGGTGTCTTGTATCAAAGAGTAGGGTCATGCATGATCATGAAGTATTATGGAAAGCATGAGACTATGAATTTTAAAGTTTTGTATCCTATAAGTGCTCTAAAATGTTTATAGTGGAAACTGACTATGGGGTCCCCTTGTAACTATGAGAATTAGATGCAATTGTTGGGCTCTTAGGGACCCATTTGGTATTAGAAGAATCTCTCTAAAAATGTGATCTGTGTGTAGAGGCATGTGACCTTAATGATAATTCCCTAGGTTGAATATTATAGCTAAAAATTATCTAGAGTATTGAAACTATCACTGATATAGTGGTTTCTCTAAGAGAGGCCTCCATGGAAGTGTATGAACACTTTATGCTAGTGAGGGAGGCCTTGACTGTGTTTGAATATGAACTGGAAGAATAACTATAACTGATGGAGCTGAAACTAGTGAATATAGAGTACTAGATGGATATAAATTGGGGAGTGGTAACTCATGTGAAACTACACCAAATATAACAACCTGATTAACATGAATGAATTTCATGCATCTATGAACTATAGAAGGTACTGCTTGAAGTTTCTAGATACATGGTCAACCGAGAAACATGTCAAAGACTCCTACACTAAGAAAAATAGTAAATGGTGTGGCCACATTTGTTAAACCAACCTATAGAGGAAGTAAAATCTCACCCAATAAACTCTATGTGTCCATAGAATCCACTTATAACCATGTCTATCAGGGTAATATCCTACTCTAAATATCCCAAATACTGAAGTAATGTCATAATGCACATGTTCATGTTGGATCCATTATCTATGAGAACATTATGAATGAGATGAGGATATATATAGGCTCTAATAAAAAGTGCATGATAATGTGAATCATCCTCAACTATCTCATATTTTGAGAAGGAGATCGAAGGTATAGTTAGAACTACAGAATTATACACATCAATCATGTTGTTCAAAGGATGTGACTCAACTGAAGGTGCTTGATATGTAGTTAGTGGAGGGTGTTCATGATATACATGGTGATAACTTGATGTATCCCCTATCTCTTTTTTAGAATGTTGTGGGAAAGTATATGAGAAAATTTCTAGAGCCTTATTCTGTGTTTGCCTTGTCTAAGAAGGCTCAACTAGATTTCTAAGATCAATAAGGTTTCCATTGATCAAGTCATGTATCTTGTGTTTCAAAATGATGAATCTATTCATTATGTGGTTTGTTATCCTATGAAAATTACAAATTTCATTATGATCATATCCATGTGGAAGAAGCTTTGTTGTATAAACTTCTTGAATAGGAGGGAGAGATATGATATTGCATTCTAATAGCTATTATAAAACTCTAGCTAGAGATACTGGTAGATTGGTAAAGGCTCACTAAGGAGGTGATAATAAAACCACTCATTGAAGGGGATATGAATCCACATTAACTATAGGTTGATTATGACTTTTTTTATCATTAAACTTTACTTTGTATGGGACTTTAATGTTACTCTTGTTTGTTTTTTATGATATGCTTGTGTACTTGAGTTTGCACATTGAAATTAATTTGACTTCCCTTTCCTTTAGTGTATGACATAACCTAGTGAAGGAAGAGAACCTTTTGAACATTATTGACTCATGAAAAGTTGTCATAAGACTCTATTTTAAGAGATCCTATAATTCTTTATCAGCCATGGGGATAGTCATTTTAGCCAATATAGTCTTATATCAAAGAACATAATTTGTGAGATGTTCATTTGACCTTTGTTTCTGATGTACAATTTGGGCATAAGAAACCTTATCATATATGTTAATGCCAAAATGAGATAAGAATATCTTAGCTAAAGTATTAAATGCATTGATCCACTAATTTAGTAGGCTATAAAACAATTTTAGAGCATAATCCTTTAAACTTCATGGAAATAAATTGGTTAGTAACCTATAGAACCATTTTAGAGCATAATCCTTTAAACTTCATGGAAATAACTTGGTTAGTAACCAGTAATTTGGCACATAGTCTAAGCATGCTACATGAGAAGATCGCAAGTGTGTCTCTAAATCACCCTTGACATCATATAGAGTGAGCTTCAGTTGAACAAAACTTGGTGGTAAGGGTGTAAAATAAATATGGTGTGCCAATGGTGTATGAAGTAAAGCAAAAGAGTCCAAAGCCTGTGTTGGTCTAAAGGCACCTTACTCAAGATGTACCACCTTGGATTGAAGATATTTTATATCTTACATATGGGAAGCCACATTATGAGACAAACATGTATTATCCAAAGCTATTTGTGCCACATATTAAGGTTGGGTTGCTATAGGGGTTGTTGAGACATAGTTTCCCCCATAGTGTCATTCACAACTAGTTTTTCTAAAGGAATGGAAGACTCAACTTGCTTAGCCTTTTTAATTTCCATGATATATTGTAATATAAGGGCATGATATCAAGGATTTTCCCTAAGTCTCAATCTAAAAATTTTTAGAATCAAATATTTGTTGATGAAAACATCATTATCAATAATAGGTGGAAGTGTATCAAGAGCCCAATGTGGTGGGTCATGAACATTGGTGTGTGTATCATCATTGTTATTCTAATATTTATAATTTTTGAAATTATCCTCATGGAAATTATTATAATATACATGTGTAATATCTATATAATGAAACTAAGTTTGTTGTTTATCCATGGTATATGGATGGGTTGGAATAATCTAGGTAAATTCAGGAGGGTTACCACTAATTCTTGCACTTCATCTCAAAGGAAGAGATGCAAGGAGATTAGGTGGCATAAGGAAAACAAATTGAAAAATAAAAAAGAAGATTAAATAAATGTAATCTAGGATTTTAAAAATAGTGAATTGGAATACGCATAAAAAGGATACAAAGCTCACAAACATGTAAGGTAATACCTCAATAAGCATAAGGACCTAGTATATTAAACTAGGGTTTGAAAAAATGATTTTTATCATTACTATGGTGAATTTTAAAAATAAAATGTGAAATTATGATTTAAATATCCAATAAACAATATAAAAATACTATAAAAAATTAGCAAGGAATTTTTCCTAGGGTTTTTAGGGTTTTTGTGTGCAAATGAAGTAAGTCGGGTTCACCAAATGATTTAACTTATTTGGGAATAATGGAGTTTTATTCCTATTTTAGTTAAGGGTGTGGATTAATAAATCAATAAGAAATTTTGCAATAAATACATTCCTAATTTGTATAATTTATTTCTCTTTTTTTATCTTTCTATTAATAGTAATAAATAAGGATAAATATAACATAGTTTGAAACTAGATTGAGATGAATGATACAAAGGTTGGAACTAGTTGTGTAAGACTGGAATAGTGTCATGAATATAAATCTAGATTTAATTTGATGAAAGGATAGGAGAAAAAAAAAAGACACTTTGGGGTCCAACATTGTTGTCCACTCCTACCACTATTGTCTAAATTGGTCACAGAGACTTAAAAATTTCTAGGTTTTGGCACTATTCCTGTGTGAGCCTGCCTATGAAATATTTAGTGTTAATTATTGATAAAAATCATTATATAGATTATTTTATCTTAAAAATACTACCCCTACATCATTATCAATAAAAAAATGTTTGAATCAATTTATAAAATGGTGGGGTTAGTGTGCAAGATGCACTAAAAATATAATACACACCACTTATGTGGGTACATTGCCTACATACTAATACCTTGAAGAGGGATCAAGCCATATGTAGTTATCTCACCTAATGTGATTTGTACAGTATTGTGATGTTGATGAAAAATTCCAAATTGAGATTTCTTGAGGTGGTTAGGGACTAGTATGAGGATCTGAGTATGTTTGCAAATGTGTTGGGTCATTGTATGTAGAGAATAAGGAAGTTTGCCTTAGTGATTTATTTGTATTATTGATTTTTTTTATAATATTTGTCACCTCCATTATAAATGAGATTTGAGTGTTATTTTATAAGGAATAATTGGTCATGGGTTAGATTTATTCATGATAGGCTAACACAATAAAGGATAAGAATCAGATGAAAATGATCATTGGAGCTCAAAGTGTAAATGGATAAAAGCACCAAAAATGGGACACCCTAGGATCCAGTGTTATAGTCCAATATGGTTCTAATCCTATAGGATCAAGACATGGGGGAAGAATATTGGCCTAGAAAATATATTTTGGCTGAGGTGGAATAATCATTCAAAGCATTTCAGATGACCGATAATGAGCAAAAAGATGTATAAAAGGGTCACATGAGCATACAAAAAGGAGCTATAGATAGGGTATCACAAGCCACACTCAAACTACCAATTTAGATAGTTTATATTATTTCATTAGCAAATAATAAGGTTCTTACACACATGTATCAAGTGATTGAAAAAAATTACATTTCACCCAATAGGTATTGTTGACCAAAATTGACTTTTAGGTCAAACTAGGGCACCTCTAGGTAAAAAATTAACTTTTAGGTATTTTAGGGGTCTAATAAATATGTCACAAGGTGTTTTATAGCTTAATTAATGTCATTTAATGTATAATAGCCTTGGTCCTTAGTCATTTTAGTCCCTTTAGTCATTTTGAGGTAAAAAAGGGGCATTTAATGACTTGTATGGATTTATCAAGAAGTGTGAACATTATAAAAGGTGATGTCATACCCCATGTATCTTAAGAGGTCTTAATCAACTAACATAACTAAAAAGTAGTAGGTTATTTAGAATAAAGGGTAGTTTACTTGAGGAAAAAGGTGAGTTTAGCACTTGTACAATCCATGAGGAAGTGTGCAACATGGGAGAAGGTTGTAATATGACTCTTCATCTTCTTTAGGTTAATTTATAAATTTTTAGTGCTCTGTAAGGTTCTTTTTTGGCCCAAAACTATTCTACTCCTTTTTCACACTTTTTGGCAAGAAAAAGTAGTCTTCAAGTTTGTACTTAGTATAACTAACAGAGGAGGATTCAAATGAAAAAAATTGGGGATGTTAAATTAAACTTAGATACCTTCATTTACATATAAATATTTTTAATAATTATAACCTATGCTTCATGAACTATCCTCATAAAGTTAACTATACCTTTTTTTAATGTTTCATGTACCATATAGGTTTTATTTCATTTTGGGCAAGTCTATACAAAATAGTGGGTGAGGTTTACTCCAAAGGATGTGCACACTCTTATTATATGATATCCAAGTTTAGTTTCATGTTTCATGGTGTTTAGATTGACAATTTATCTCATGTTGTAGGAAGGTGCCACCATGTGTAGTCTTAGTTAGTTTTTCACTTGCAACCATGTTGAAATACATGTTTAAATTTTTTTTAGGATGTATATGGATGTGATATAGAAGTATAATTATTTTTAACACACTTTAATATCAGGGAAATCAATTATAAACCTTGACTTGTCAAGGAGAAGAGACTGTGGCAGTCATACTCAATCAGTCACACATTTTGCCATTGGTATGACTGATTCAGGTTCCATGAAAGAATAATGTCATCTTAAAATGAAGTTATGTCTTGTTATAAATCCTCAAAATTTTAAGGGATTACATTTAAACATTATAAGGGGGTACATGATTTTTTAAATTGAAAATCATCTTCATTGCCTAAGCACACAATCTACCTCCATACAACTAAATCTACACCTATAGAGGTATTATTGATAACATCATGATAATATAGGGATATTGATGAGTTTTTGAATATATTATGATTTTTAGGATTGAATTTGGATACTTAATGAAGTATATAACTGACTATAACCATGTATATCCTCTCTGTTGCTTAAATTCATGTTTACTGCATGTACTTAGCCTTATCCATCTATAGGAAACCTTAACAGAGAGTAGGGGACTCATTGTGATGTGTTTAAACAAGAAATGGAACTATTAATAAAGTCATAGTGTGTGAAGGGATCCTAGTAGACTTATTTGGAGGATTAAATTTCTATGCAAAGTTTAGGGTTACTTTAAAAGGATGATGACTGAGATTTAGGGAATCTTTCCCTAAAAGTATAAAATAGAGTTCCTTGGGGTTGAGTTGATATATTATAGCATAGTTTCAAAGACTTAAAATTATTATAAGTTGTTAAATATTGTATTCCAAATATAGGATAAGACCCTTTCAATGTTTGAATGGTAGATTAGTAGTGGAGATTGGTTTTTGGGAACTCTAAAGTTGCCAATTTATGACTATTTCTAGGTAGTGTTATCTACATGATTTTGAGTTTAAGCAACCTTTGTTACAAAATTAGTATTAGAGCATGCCATAAAGGTTAAGTATTTACATATGTCTCAAGTGAAATATATGGTCACAAGGATCATTAGGAGGAATGGTAATTTATTTTTAGACTCCTATACCCACCTTCCAATCCATACATTATGGAAATGTTGACCTATAGTAGGGTATATGATAGTGACTAAAATTTGATGTCCAAGTGGTGTTTTAAGACTCTAAAGTTAAGTTAAATTTAAATATTTTTTTTTTACCAATGGGATAATAAGTTAGGTCCTCATACATCATGACCAAGTCCAAAGGATCTCACACACACCTACATGAATCAATAGATAGGGGTGTCTCAGTCATGGCAAGAAGAAACTCAGTTATGAACCCAAAGAGCATATAAGGTGAATAAAATGTATAATAATTTATCAAATGGTTCAATGTAGAGTATATAAATATCATGACCAAGTCTAAATGAGCTGACACACACACACCTACAGGCATGGTTTCAAGGAGAAGGACACAGTTAGGGTAATATACTCAGTCATCTAGGCAAGAGTGTAAAGAACATATGGAATTTGGAGTGATAAGTGAGTTGGAATTAGTTTAATTATAGTTTTAATAGTCTCATTATGCACTAAAACATTATGAAAAAGGTAGATAAAGGCTCTAATAATTCACATATAGCTCCTACCCAGGCCCTTACACATAATCAACTGTCTATGACTCATATTGAAGGTTTTTCAACCCAAATGTATGATAAGATAAAGATAATAGTTGATTTTAATCTTGGGATAGCTTCAAGGAGGTTTTTTACATTTTTTTAATTTCATATAACTGAAAGTTAACCTATAGATCCAAGCCTAAGATCTCTAACAAGCAAAACACAATCAAGGTTATACTCAGTCTTAGCTAAGCAAAGTATGAGGGATATGTGGGAATATTAAGGTGATTAATTGTATTAAAATACCTGTGTTAAGGTTTTTATAAAATAAGTACATCCTCATATATAAAAAAACAAGGAGATATAGAGCTCCAATCAAGCAACATATCACTCTGTGGTTAAACCCTGCATAGTCTACTCTCCACAAGTTTGCCTTGGAATTTGAAGAAGTTAAGGGTTATATTGATATAATTAAGTTATTATTTTTTGTGTATATAAAATATATTAATTTTATAATCCCCTAAATTATTTATTTTGTTTAGACAAATAGGGGAAGTTCCCTCTCTTTTGTCTTAGACAAAAGACAATTCAATAGGTGGACTAATTGGTAGTTTTTAGAAATAGAGGAAAAGAGATGAAATAGGTGATTTTTAAACCATTAAAATAAGTATATAAATATGTAAATCACATAATAAATTATTAATAACCTTTCACAAGAGGGTGGAACTGAACAAGTGGTCAAAAACTATAGGAGTTACAGTCAAGCCTAAGGGTAGGGTTTTGGCCTAGAATCCAAACAAGAGATAACCTTCACTTTTAGATCCAAGTGATATTTTTAAATAATTGGATAATGTTTTTAGAATCATATAATATTTATATGATCCATTATAATTCAAATAAGTTTAATAAGATTATCTAAGACTCAAAAGTTATAGGTAGGCTACAAGACCAACATTAGGCCTAGTGTCAAAAGAGGAGAACACTCATACTTTTACCCTTAGAAATGAATTTAAAAATATTAATACATGTTTATAAGATGGATATATTTTTTTTAAACCCTTAAAATTTTAGATAAATCTAAAAGGAAGCTATTTTGGCTCATAAACAATACTAGACCTATAGGAAAAGGAGGAAAGAGCTTGAATAGGTAACTTCAAATGCTCATACCTACCTTGGTGATTTTCATGGGAAAAAAATAAGTTTATGGATGTTTATGAAGGTATTTAGATATGAGTTTTATAAAAAAATTTCAAGTTAGATGTTCCATATTTATGAATGAACCTTAAGAACAAAAACAAGCCTAAAACCCTCCTAAACCCTTGCCAATGACAATTTGGAAAAATGAAGTTTGATAGATAATATAATGGAATAATTTAATAAAAATGATGAATATAAATTATATAGGATTATCTTAGTCTCCTCCCCATGTCTTTTTGTTGTATGAACTTGTACAGATAGGGTGAAAAATAGGGTATTTTTTAACCATTTTATGTGTTTTACATGTTCTAGAAGGAGACCGAGGATGCAATCATGTTTGGGAAGAATATATAGAATTTTTATATCTACATATTTAAATTTAATTATTTTAAAATAATCATAAATATGAAAACAAATAGAATCATCTTATCAAGTCAAAATTGGCATATTGGACAAGCTAGTGAGAAGTGTGAAAACTCCAAGTGAAAGAAATTTTAAGGTGTAATTGCTTATTATAAGGCCATGAAGGGTATATAAATGTGTTATAAACTAAATATCATTTATTTTAATGATAAATTGAAGCCAAATTTGAGGAAAAGTGTGCATGGTACATGAAGGGTTTTTTAGATTGTAGATGATGATAACTCACTTCTAGATGATTCTAGTTGACCAAGCCTACAACCAATGAATGGAGAGGCATGCCTAAGAACTTTAATCTTAATTAAAATCATAATAAATATCCCTAATAATTTTTTTTATTTTCAAACATGGCTAATAATGAAGGTAGATTTTTTAGCCAAAATGAGATGTTTCATACCACTTTACAAGAGTTTCATGCATTTTATGGACACTTGTACTTCTTGAACTTGCATGGTTCATCCCATATCCTATTATAATTCACAAGAAAAAATTTATTATCTTGAAAAGTGTCCTTATGATCCTTTGAATTCTCTCTTCTCCTCTCTCTCTCAAGTTCTATAATAACTAGCTATTTTGGCGATTGTAATTAATGATCCACCTGAGTATGGTGAAGCCCTGCTCATTTTCATACCATTTGATTAATAATAATACTAATTTTTACCTCTTCATGACTGTTCATAAGTGTTTTTTACTTGGATTATGAATCTTAATTAGTGAATACTATGGATTATTTATCATTTATCTCATTCTTTCACCCTATTTGCAATTATAAAGCTTCTTCTTACAGGGCATGTGAAGTGTTCTAAGAAATGTCAAGGATGAATTGAGTTAGTATATTAATTAGTTCCATTAAATGACTCTTTTATAGTGCTCATATATTTTTATATTCATCCATAACCTCATAATGTAATATTAATGTGAGAATATGCATATTGAAGGAGTGTATATTTGGTTAGTCTTTTGTTCTCATGTGTAACATGATGCTGATTATAAGTCATCATCATATTTGGTGTATAAACCCCATTAGAATATTTTTATTTTATTCTCTCTCCATTTACACCCCAAAGTTTTGGTGTATTTTAAATCCTAAGTGGTACATCAAGGGAGCTATCCCTATCTATAGATTCACCTCATCCTTAGGCTACCCACAAGCCTAGAGGCATTTCCATTATGCCACATGGATGAGGAGAGATTATGAATCTCCTCAAAGGGTGAAAAATAAAAGTGATTTTTTTTTTAATTGTTTGTGGGACTCTTGGTCCAAGAGGTTGAAATGTTTTTGGTGTTGTCTCTTAACAATCATCCTTTGGAGGAATATATCAAACAATCAATGGTGACTCTGAAGTTATATTAGCTAGTCAACTAGTTGAGGTTTTCCTTTGAAGATTTTTGGTATTATATTTTTTTTCTGATTTAAATGAGGTTTCATGGCTAATTTTGGTGTTGAGTTCCTTTTTACACAAGTTGGTGAGACATTTCAAGATTGTGCCATTCCCTATCAATAAGAGCAAGTTATTAATCAACCCTATCATGAAGTGTACCAAATTCAACATGAAGTGTATCAATCTTATAACCAACCTCCTCAATATCTTTTTTCTCCTAGTTGACCTACCCACTTCTCAAGTCAATCTATTTCCACCTTAAAATAAATAAATTTGGGCAATGATAGGTACATGTTGGAGCTTAATACTCTAAGGGGATGTGGTCAATAGGTTACTATTAATCTTATTAATAATGTTAGAGATGAATTAGAGTTGGTTAAAAGAGAGTGGTTACCTATTGAGAGAGATAAATTGTAAAGGCTCACAAGTAAGATGCTTGATGTGAGTGGCCTAGTTTCTTCCTTAAAGGATAGGCTAAGAGTTCATGAAAGGAAATCTCACCAAACCTATCAGACTTCATACCCACTTCCCTAAGTTTCATATCAACAATATTTTATCCCTACTCATGATGCCAATCAAAGATATAAAAGTCATCCTTTTCCCAATCAGTTAGAGGAGAGAGTTGAAATGAGAAACCTTATGTTTGAAAGTAATTTTATAGGAAGATTGAGTCGGATAATATGCATATGCATCATTATATGTTAATATAAAATTAAGTGAATTTAAAATCCTCATTTCCCTCTCACATTGTATCCCCATATTAAGGAGTGACCTACATATATGAGATTCCAAGTTGGAGACAAGGTGGAGAATCCAAGCCTAAGGAGATTACAAGTGACTTGAACACTTCACCCACTCTTCAAATTACATCACCACCTCAAGATAAGACTTATAACCTTAATATCCTAAGCTAGAGTAATATAGTATAATCATGGGGAAATAAAGAGGATAGAATCATTGTTAAGGAGTGTGAAGTTGAGAATGAAGTTGATCCTTTGCAAGTCCCTCCCATCCTTCCTCAAAAAGCATCTTGTCCTCCATATGAGCCCTCTTGTACTCCTCCTCATGATGATGTATTTTAAATTAAAGAGATATTTTTACAAGAGAATCTAGCCATGCATATTGAATAATTAGAGGCAAAGATGAAATTTCTAAGTCAAGGTGTGATGGAAAGTTTAGACCCAAAGGAAGATCCTATTCCTAAACTCACCCCATCTAACTTTCCTAAAGAGATTCCTCAAGATAAATTAGATTTGAATGAGGTGATTTTAAAGTGGAAGGAATAAAATAAATTTGTTTTATCCCAAGTTATGCCTCCCCTTCCTCAAGATCTTTTAAAAGAATCCCCTACACTTCACTCTCAATCTAATTTTAAGTTCTATGTGCCACCTCCACCAACTAGTTCATCTTGTACTCACCCCATCACCATTTTAATTGATTTACCTATGGTATTTAAACCTAAGGAGGGTTATTTGGTTGATAAAAACTTATAACTCTTTCTTAAATAAAGTCTAGTTCCTTGGTATCCTCATTGGACTAAGTCACATGACTTTAAAATGCCTAGTCTTAGAATCACAAAGAAGGAGAAAGAAATGGAGGATCTTGCAGCCCTTAAAAACCAAATTACTATTTTAAAGGTTGAGATGAAAATTTAAATCTCTCAAGAGGTTATAAATTCTAAGTAAGAGGTGGTCTCTTATTTTGAATCTTCAGATTGGGTTGATGAGGAAGAATGTTTTCCTTTTGCCAAAGAGGGAAAATGGTCATTGATTCTTCCATCACTATACAAGACATCACGGATGGGGAAGAAAAAGATCATAATCAAGCTTGGGATGATTTTTTTTAAAATAATTGGAGTAGGTTATACTCCTCTTCAAGGATTCTATGATCTAGTCAAAGATGGAGAAGGCAGCCTTAGTACTCAAGTAAGTATGTAAAGGAAAATAAACCTTTCAAATTTGTCCTTTCAAGAAGAATATACATTTCATAATGATCTTTTTTAAGTCATAAATATGGGATATCATCCTCTTAACCAATTTTGAGGAACACATGAACTCTTGAAGGATGGGACAAGCTCCTATTGTCCTTAATATTGTAAGGAAAAAGAAATCACTCCTCTTGAATCCATACCTACCAAGGAGATAAAAATTGACCATGAAATGAAGAGTGAGAATAAGTATGAAGTATGTGAACATGTTCAATAGGAAAATTTGTACATTGGATACCTATTTAAGGATGATTTTCTTAAGGGTAGATAAAGTAAAGTGACAAGGAATAGGTCTTATCTACAAATCATCCAATTTAAGGAGAAACATGCTTGGAACTATGACTCATATCATAAAGAAGAAGATTCAAGAAACTTTACTTTTGACCCTATAAAGGAGGTATTATTAATTTTTATTTGTGTATAGTTGTTTTTTCTCTAATTCCCCTAAGTGATTTGAGCACATATATGTGTGTGTCTTGTTAGTGTGT
Organism: Torreya grandis; assembly: GCA_037957365.1. Lineage (NCBI taxonomy): Eukaryota > Viridiplantae > Streptophyta > Pinopsida > Cupressales > Taxaceae > Torreya > Torreya grandis. Next base: position 700,519 of record JARHVA010002533.1, on the reverse strand, counting down.
TTTCTTTACTTGTTTTTTTCATTTGTTTTATGTGGTTGAGGTAATTAGTTATCTTTTCTTGATCAAATCCTATGGTATAAGTCATATTTTTGTGTCTCAAACTTAAATTTACTCCCTAATCCCAATGGACTCCTAAGGCTACTGGTCTAGTTAGCATATTAGGCATGCTACCCCTATGAGTCACCAATTTGTTGACAAAATTTGATTTTTAGGTTAAATTGGGCACCCCTAGGTAAAAACGTGACTTTTATGTATTTTAGGGGTCCAATACATATGTCACAAGGTGTTTTATAGGTTAATTAATGTTATACTAGCCTTGTTTCGTAGTCTTTTTAGCCCCTTTAGTCATTTTGAGATTAAAAAGGGCCATTTAATGACTTTTATAGATTTATTGGAAAGTGTGAAGGTTAAAAAAGTTTATGTCATTCCCCATGTGTCTTAAGAGGTATTAATCAACTGACATAAATTAAAAGTCATAGGCTCTTTAAAAGAAAGGGTATTTTTATTGAGGAAAAAGGTGAGTTTGGCACTTGTACGGCCCATGGGGAAGTGTGTCACATGGGAGAAGCTTGTAATATGACTCTTCATCTTCTTCAGGTTAATTTTTACATTTTAAGTGCTCTAAAAGTGCTATTTTTGGCTCAAAACCATTCTGCTCCTTTTTAACCCTTTTTGGCAAGCAAAAGCAGTCTTCAAGTTTATACTTGGTATAACTAGCATAAGAGGTTTCAGATTAAATTCCTTGAGGATGTTAAATTAAACTCAAATAAATTAATTTACATATAAATATTTTTAATAATGGTGGACTATGCTTCATGAACCATCCTAATGAAGTTGACTATACTTTTTGCTTGTTATTTCATGTCTCCTATAGGTTTTGATTTATTTTGGGCAAGTCCATACAAACCAAAGGGTGAGGTTGAATCCAGAGGATGTAAAAATTATTCTTAGATGATATCCATGTTTATTTTCATGTTTCTTGGTTTTTGGATGAGCAAGTTATCGCATGTTGTAGGAAGGTGCCACTATGTGCAATCTCAGTTAGTTTTTCACTTGTAGCCATGTTGAAACACATGTGTAAAACCTCTTTAAGATGTATATGGAGGTGTTTTTTAAGTATAATTATTTTTAACACACTTTCATATCAAGGACATAAATTATAAACCTTCACTTGTCAAGGAGAAGAGACTGTGGCAGCCATACTCAATCACTCACACATTCTACCATTAGTATGACTGATTTAGGTGCTATGAAAGAAGAATGTCATGTTGAAATGAATTTTTGAATTTTTAAAAATAATCACAATTTTAATTGAGTTAATTTAAAAATTTTAATGGGGTATATGAATGTTGAAAATTAAAATCATCTTCATTACCTACGCACACAATCTGCCTCCATACAACTAAATCTCCACCTACATGGGTATTCTTGATAACGTCATGCTAAGATAGGGAATTTGATGAGTGTTTAAATATTTTAGTATTTTTAGGATTTAATTTGGATACTTTATTAAGGTATATAATTTACCATATCCATGTATATCCTCTTTGTTACTTAAATTCATGTTGAATGCATGTACTTGACCTTATCCACCTACATGAAACCTTGATAGAGAGTAGGGGACCCCTTATGAAGTGTTGAAATAATAAATGGAAATATTCATAAAGTCATAGTGTGTTTAAGTAATCCTAGTAGTATTTTTTGGAGGATTAAATCTCTATGAAAATTTGAGCGTTGCTTTAAAATGATGATGACTAAGATTTAGGGACTCTTTCCCTAAAAGTATAAAACAAAGTTCCTTGGGGTTTAGTTAATATATTATATAAAAGTTTCAAATACTTCCAATTATTTTAAATGGTTAAAAAATGTATTAAACATATAGGATATACCATTTAAAGGTTTTAAGGGAAGATGCGTAGTGGAGATTTGTTTTTGGGAACTTCAAAGTTGCCAATTTATGACTATTTCTAGGCAGTGTTATCTACATGATTTTGAGTTTTACCAACCTTTTTTTCAAAATTGGTATTAGAGAATGAAATAAAGGTTAATTATTTACATATGTTTAAAGTGATATCTATGGTCACAAGGATTATCAGGAGGAATTCCATACACCATAGAAATGTTGACCTACAATAGGGTATAGGATAATGACTAAAATTTGATGCCCAAGTGGTTTTTTAAGACTATAAAGTTAATTTAAAGTTTAATAATGTATTTTTTGAAAAAATGGATGAAAATAGAGGTCTTCATACATCATGAACATGTATAAATGAGCTCACACATACCTAAAAGAATCAATAGATAGGGGTGTCTCAATCATGGCAAGAAGAAACTCAGTTATGAGCCCAAAGAGAATATAAGGTGAATACAATGTATAATAAGTTATAAAATGGTTAAATGGATAGTATATCCATATCACTACTAGGTATACATGAGCTAACACACACACCTATAGGTATGATGTCAAGGAGTAAGACATAGGCAGGGTAATATACTCAGTCACCTAGGCTAGAGTGTAAAGAGCATGTGGAAGTTAGAGTGATAAGTGAGTTGGAATTATTTTAATTATATTTTTAAAAGTATAATTATACCATAAATAATTATTAAAAAGGTATATAAAGGCTATAAAAATTCACATATAGCTCCTACCCAGGCCCTTACACACATTCAACTATCTATGACTGGTATTGAAGGTTTTTTAACCCCAAAGTGTGAGAAGATAAATATCATAGTTTATATTCATCTTGGAATAACTTCAAGGAGATTTTTTTAAAAAATTTCAATGCATAAAACTAAAATTTAACCTAAAGGTCCAAGCCTAAGATCTCTAACAAGAAAAACACAATCAAGGTTATACTCAGTCCTAACTAAGTAAAGTATGAGGGATATATGGGAATATTGAGGTGATTAATTATATTTAAATAATTTTTTTAAGTTTTTTATTAAATAGGTACATCATAAAATATCAAAAAACAAGGATAGATAGATCTCTAATCAAGCAACATATCACTCCATGTGGTTAAACCCTACACATTCTACTCTCCATAAGTCTGCCTTGGAATTTGAAGACATTAAGGAGTATATTGATAAAATAAAGAGATGGATTTTTGTGAAGATAAATTATATGAATTGTATAATCCCATAAAATATGTATTTTGTTTAGACAGGTAGGGGAAGTGCCTTATGTTTTGTCTCAGACAAAGGGCACTTCCCTAGGTACACTAATTGGTAGTTTTGAGAAATGGAGGCAAAGAAATGAACTAGGTAATGTTTAAAAATTTAAAATAAGTTTATAAATATGTAAAAAACTATTAAATTATTAATAAACTTTTGAAAAATCAGGCAACTAATTAAGTGGTCCAAAACTATAGGAGTTGCAGTCATCTCTAAGGGTAGGGTTTTTGCCTAGAATCCAAACAAGTAATCACCTTCACTTTTAGATCCATGTGAGACTTATAAATAATTATATTATGTTCTTAGGGTCATATCAGAGGTTTATGATCCTTTTAAATTCAAATAATCTTAATAAGATGATATACAACACAAAGGTTGAAGGTAGGCTATAAGACCAACATTAGGCCTAGTGTCCAAAGAGGAGGCCACTCACAATTTTAACCTTAGAAATGAATTTAAACCTATTAAAACATGTTTATATAATGGATATTTATTTTTTAAATCCTTAATTTTTTATAGAAAGCCATAAGGAATCCATTTTGGCTCAGAAACAATACTAAACCTGCAGGAAAAGGAGGAAAGAGCTCGAATAAGTAACTTTAAATGCTCATTTCTAGGGGAAAAAAATAAGTTCAAGGATGTTGATTAAGGTTTTAAAATGTGATTTTTTTCAATTTTTTTGTATGTTGGACTTCTCATCTTTATGAGTGAACCTTAAGAATGAAAAGTAGGCCTAAAACCCTTTAAAACCCTTGTCAGTGATTAGTTTGGAGAAATAAAGTTAGATAGATAGTATAATGGATGAATTTTCTCAATATGATGATTTTAACTTGTATATGAATCTCTCATTCTCCTCCCCATGATTTTTAGTTGTAAGAACTTGTATAAATAGGATGAAAAATAAGGTATTTTTGACCATTTTATGTGTTTTGTAGGTTATAGAAGGAGTCTAAGGATGAAATAAATTTTTGGGAGGAAGAAATATAATTTTCATAAATAACTATGGCAATTTCATACTTTAATTTGACTCCTAAGTATGAAAATAAATAGATTCATCTCAGCCACTCAAAACTTGTATATTGGGAAAAATAGTGAGAAGTCTAAAAAATCCAAGTGGAAGTGATTTTAAGGTTTCCTTGATACTTATAAATCCATGGAGGGTATTTATTTGTGTCATTTAATCTCTCCCATATATTTTCATGATAAACTAAAGCCAAATTTGAGGACAAGTGTGTAGGGTGAATGAAGGAGGAGTTCTTTTGTATTATAGATGATGATAACTCACTTATAAATGATTCTAGATGACCAAGTATAAAACAAATTCATGAAGAGGCATTCCTAAAACCTCTCCCCTTCATTACAATAATCATACCTATCCATAATTATTTTTGGGATGTTCAAATAGGGCTAATCATGAAGGTAATTGTTTTGAGCCAAAATGAGAAGTTTCATGCCACTTTGCAAGAATTACATGCCTTTTATGGACACTTGTAATTAATAACCTTGCATTATTCATCCCATATCCTATTCTCATTCATAATTAACTAATTCTCTTAGCTTGAAAAGTGTCCTTTTGACCCTTGTACTTCTCTCTTCTCCTCTCTCTCTAGTTTTATAAGAACTAGACATTTTGGCCATTGTAATTTATACTCCACCTAAGTATGGAAAATCCCTAATAATTTTCATACCATTTTATAAATAATAATACTAATTTTTACCTCTTCATGACTATTCATAATTATATTTTACTTAAATGATGAATCTTACTTAGTGAAGACTATGGATTCCTTAGCATGTGTCTCATTATTTCACCCTATTTGCAGTTTGAAAGCTTCTTATAGGGCATATGAAGTATTCTAGGAAATTTCAAGGATTGAGTGACTTAGTTAATTCATTAGTGTCATTAAAGGCATCTTTTCTATTCTTCCTAGCTTTGCACATTCATCCATAATCTCATAATGTAACATTGATGTGAGAAGGTGCAGATTGAAGGAGTGTATGATTCTAGTTGAAAGTCATCATATTATTTTGTTTATCACCTCCATTATAATTGTTTTATTTCATTTATCTCTCTCCCTTTCCCCCTAAAGTTTAGGTGTAGTTTCAATGTAGAGTATTACATCAAGGGATATACCCCTATCTATAGATTCACCTCATCCTTAGGTTATCCAAAAGCCTATAGGAGTTTGCATTATGCCACTTAGATGAGGAAAGATTATGCATCTCCTCAAAGGGTGAAAATCCAAGTGATAACAAGTATCACATGTGCAATAATAATGTAACTACCAACACCTTTAATAGCAGGGATCTAGTTAGAAACATGTTTTATATATTTAACATGGTTCATCAAGTAGACAATAATATCCCTCACAATCCCAAAAATACCAATACATTATGTAGAGAAAAAATACATTACCACATCCACAATTCACTAGCAAAGGTTATGTATCTAACTTGAATCAAAATGTGCCTCAATAAAACATATTCCATATCCATAGTACAATCCTAATGCCTAGATATAAATTCCTAGTCATCTATCCAATTCAAATATCATCCCACAATATATCTATCCCAATAAAAATAATCCACCTTTGACTGCTCAACCTCCACAACAATAGGACACTCTTTCCAATTTCCTAGCCCAAGAGTTACAATAGATGAATGATGAAAATCAAGCCATATAGGTAGGAAAAAAATGAATAAATTCAAATTTTATGAGATATTATCTTACCCATTCAAAATAAACTATCAAAAAATAACATATCTACCATGTTATGAGCCACCTAATTTTGATAAATACAAAGGCAAAGGTAGACCTAGAGTAAATTTGAAGTAATTATTTACTTTCTACCATTCAGTGGCCTATAAAAATATATATTTAATTCTATTCTTCCTAATGATTATATATGGATAAGCCTTGTAATATATATTAAAATTATCAAAGAACTCTATACCTAACTTCAATGATCTCTCAGAGATGTTTATGCAACACTTTTCATATAATCTTGATCATGATATTAATATTATGGATTTAAACCAAGATAAATATAAGAATGGTGAAATATTTGTTGCATACTTGCAATGTTGGAGATCCTATAAATTCAATTAAATCATAATCTACCAAATAAATAGTTAGTTGAAATATATACTAGGAGCTTAAATAATGAGATATCTTACCATCTTGAGCTATAATGTGCTCATACATTTGAAGAGGTTATAGTGAAAGGAATATAGATAGATAAAGCCATTATAAATAATGGTATAATCAAGCTATCCTCTTCTAATCAGAGCCAAACTCAAATACTAACTTCAATTCCACCTCAAGCCAACAACAATGAAATACCTAAACCCTATGATCACAATAAGAATGTTGTTAGTAATGGGGTTACTAAATCATGCCAAGTTTAGATGATGAAAACTCTACTATCTATATACCTCCATCCACTCAACAAACACCTCCTACATATATTCAACTAGGACCTCCACAAAACTAACCACCACAAAATCAAAACCAATTACAAACCCCTCCTCTAAGGAGAAAACCACTTGTTGCCCAAAAATTTAGTGACCTTGGTGATCCTTTGATTTCATGTTCTGAAACCTAGTTTAATTAAATATTTTAGACACTATAATTATACACCATAACGTCTTTTATGACATATATGTACATTGTGTCTATGTTTGGTATCCTAAAATCTAGAAATAGGCTAAGTATGGTATCCTCAAATCTAGAAATAGGATAAGTTTGGTATTCTAAAATTTGGAAATAGGCTAAGTATAGTATCCTAAAACATATAAATAGGCTAACTCTGGTATCTTAAAATCCTAAAATAGGTCAAGTCTAAAATATTTTAGAACCTTCCAAAATCTATAATTTGCATCATAACTCCTAGAGGTTTGAAACCCCTCTCAAACATCTTGAAAGTATATACATAAAATGTAAATTAAAGTATAAGGATTTAAATTAATATAAATCCTTATACTTAAATGTTTATTTTATGTATATACTCCTTAATTCACCTATGGTAATTAATTTTAATAATTACCATTGTAATTCTCTTAACTACCCATAATCCTAAAATATCTATAAAAAAATCAATTATAAAAAGTAAATAAATATCCTTAACAAAATCCCTCATAAGCATAACCCATGTAAACAAACTAGATTTCTATTTATTTAGTTTGTTTCATGGTTAAAAACCAACCAAGTGGAATATAGTTAAAAAGATTAGAATCATTATCGGTCCTCCCATGATCAACATCGATTATATAAACCTATGTATTCTTCTTGCTAGGACATGATTTTGACTATAGAAACACTAATTTAATTTCCATTTTCTATGTTTTTGATGTTATGTGACAAGATAAATTATAATAAAATATATTGATATCCTTTGTGAATCCCAATTTTGTAATCAAATATATTTTTTGTCCCGTAATATTCTATAATTCATAATATATTTTGGAAGAAGGTAGAGCAATCCAGGTAAGCTTATTATATTATCTATCTTAATTTAAAACCATATTGTTTATGTTATTTACATATATCTATACTTATAAATCTTTAATAAATCTTAATTTTACACAAAATCACCCTTTAATATTTTATCCTCATATTCCAGTACAATTGACATCGATTAATATAAGATCAACATCGATTACATAACTGATACCAATTATGTGATAATCGACATCAATCTCTATGTTTTTATTATTTTGTCTACAACATGAGCTTATTTTAATAGCTTGAATTAATCTTAGCCAAAATATATATATATATCTATTAATCATGATCATATAAATTTGTTTATATTGTTTATCTCATCTATCTTAAATTATCTATATGTATTTATCTTATCAAATATCTTTAGCATAGACTATATCTTATTTATCAAAATTTCCCACTTGATTGCAGAAATAGTGGACTAACATCCCTCTAAGGAAGTGTACCACTTCTTGAAACTAATATTGTACCAAGAATTCCACCCATCTCTATTATTAATCCATCTTATCCAAGTTGTATTTATTATTTTGGTAGTCCTTCCTAGCCAAAAAAGAGCTCCCACCTCACTAGATCAATGGTGTGCATTCCCATCATAGGTATTATTCTTTCAAAACATTGTATCATTTTTATTTTTAGTAGTTAATATTTATTAATAAAAATAAAAAAAATACTATTACAATATGATCAGTTCTCCATTACCAAGGGCATTTCCTTAAGGGATTCTTTTTCCTAATTGGTACAAGAAACATGAATTTTGTGAGTACCATCATGATAGAGGACATTCCATAAGATAATGTATCTAAATCAAACATCTGATTGAGAACATGATGGAGAATGGAGAGATAGAAAGAGAAACCCATGCTCTTATGAATAATCATAACTTGAGTATCTACAGGAATCCATTTTCCCAACATAATAATAAAAATAACTAGTAGTAGTATCAACAACAACCACAAAAATAGTGGTAGAAAACTCCACCATAGAATCAACAATAATTCCATCCACAACAAAAATAGAAAAATGGATGGAACCAAGGAAAAATGATCAAAAAAACCTATGAGGTCATCATGCTAATGATTATACCTAAAAAATGTTTTAGGACACATTTCATGTAGTCATATTTCTACCATCACTATCAACCCTAAACTAACTACAAACAAAGATGGACCTTCACATATTAATACCTATTTGTTGACTAATACCTACCAACTTCCTTATCCCAATGATTTTTCTATGGGCCATGTTGATAATCAAGCACAATAATATCCAAGAATCATCATTCTAAGACTCATTACCTACCCAACCAACCACCAAATCCAAATTTTAGATCAAGATTGTGAAATCACAAATCAACAAGACAGAGTCACCATCAAAGGATCACTACCAAATACTAAAAATGAGCCTAGTCAGCCTTCCATGCCTATAAAAAATTTAAAAACCTATAAAATTGAGGGGAAAACCTATGATATTATGGAAAAACTAAATAATACACCTACAAACATATCCATCATAGATTTATTATGTATGTGTACCATCCAAAAAGGCATCCTAAATAAGAATTTGAACCAATCCCTTATGCTAAATTATATCACCCCAAATAAATTCTAAGCCATGGTAGGACACTAGGCCCCTATCTAATATCTAACCTTTAACTAAAGTGATATTTATTATCTATACCCTCTACATAATAACCCATTATACATTGAAGTTGGTATAACTAACCATAGGGTTAAACATGTCCTTATAGATAATGGTTTGAGTCTTAACATTATATCTCTACAGTTGGTCAAACATCTTAGATATATAACAATAGACTTTTAGCCAAATACCATCATTATCAAGGCATAAGATAATAAATAATGAGAATCTCAAAGTACCATTAGCATGCCAATAGTCATTGGGCCATTAACCCATGATACTTAGTGCCATATTTTAGACTTGGAATTATCTTTAAAATTATTATTAGATTGACCATAGATCCATGAAATAAGGGATATACCTTATACATTACATCACTGTATAAGATTTCTATACTTAAGAAATGAAGTGACTATACTTGATCATCTTTAGCCATATTAGCATTGTAATTGCCTTGAGGATGTGTATAAAAGTTACTATTTATAACTTGGCCTCCTAGGCCAAATTTCAACCCCTACAATCAAAAATGTTTCCATGACACCTATCCAAGCTTATCCATGACGATGTTCATGCATTGTGATGTCTTGTTTGGTCTCTTTTGTAAGCATTTTATCATTATTAGAGGTGTCATGGTATGCATTAAAGCCTATTTATGAAATCATCATGTCATAGATATTTTGGGTGTTTAGGTGATGTATTAAATTGTCATTTTGGTCCTTGAGTAGAGAGTGTCAAGGTTTTTTTAAGGTCTAAGATCTATTTGATAAAAATTAAGGTCTGTTAGCAAAATTTAAGGTAATTTTAAGTGTTTAAGGTTTATGGATCTCATAGTATATGTGCCTATTTTAGCCATTTATTGTGAGAGAGGTTGTGTCAATAAGATGGGGAGATGTTCAAACCTTTTTCAATTCATAACATGAGGTCTAGAATGTATTCAAGGTCATTCTTCATGGTTTACTCATTCAAACCTATTTCAAGCCTTGATTCACCCCTTAAGACATCAAATGGTCCTTCAAACATGATATATGAGTCAAAATTGAATTATAAGGGTATGTTTTAATGTTACAATAGTAATGAAGGGTCTTAAAATGGGTCTAATTGACATTATAAGTCATAAAAAGGTAGTTTCATCCATGAATGGGTCCTTTTGAAGTCAAACACATCTTAGTCCATCAAAGGAGGTCCCCACACATGGGAAAATGTGAATTTTTAGATTCATAAACCATAATAACTAATTGAAAAACATGTTTGACTCCTATTTTCCCTTCCACTACCCTCCAATGGCTTTTCAAAGCTTTCAGCATGAAAAAATGTAGAAAATAAGGTATTTTGTAGCCTTATATGGATTCATATAGTTAGCTCCACATAGAAGGAGCTCAAAAATTTCAAGAGGGTTCATGTCAGGGATTTGAGAGAATTTTAACTTCTAATAGATTCAAAACAAGCCAAAAAATAATCCATTTATTCCATCAAGCTCCTAGGTAGCTCAAGAAAGATAGTCAAGTTTGTGGATGGTATAGACATGAGAGAGAAGATGAAGGTATAATATTTTGGGAAGAGGAGGAGACCTTAGTTTTATTCCATCTTGTGTAATTTTTTCTCATATTTCCTTTCCCTCTTTTATAAATAATCACTAAGAAGGTGATGCACTCACAGTGTTGTCTCCATCCAAGCAAGGTCTCAGTTTACTTCATTTTCTCCTTTTTGAGCTAGGTGATAGAGGGATGGAAATTTAGGTGACTTCTCAAGGGTATACAAAAAATTATATACCATCCTAAAAACCCACTTCACATGTGTGAGCCATAAAGAAATAATAAACCTTCCTGTGGAGCTATATGTAGGTTGTAATAGTGGGTTCTTCATATTTCAAGGTCTCCAATTGATGCAAAATGTTAATGAAGTCTCAAAAAATATATTCAAAGCCCATTTAGGATATAAAAAAATGGGTCCTTATTTATTCCAAATATATAATACCCACAAAATTGTCATTACTCATAGTCCACATATAGTCAAGTGGTCTAGATCAAACCAATGAGCCTATAGACCAACATGAAGGCCTCCAACACAATGTTTTCAATGTTTTACAAAGTATAATGATATATTTAATGAATTTTTAGGTATAATTAAAGAGTATTAAATATTTGGGGCATAATAAAATAGGTTTTGTAGTGTTTTTTATAATTTGGAGTTGTCATGATGGCCTAGATTCAGTTAGTGAATCTTTAGCCTTCTTTCAAGACTTGTAACATGTTACAAAGACCAAGATGAGTGTCAAGACTCATTAAAGATATATGTATACTAAATTTATATATGATACCTCAAAATTAGAATAGGAATCATGTTATTTTTCATCTCTAGCATCATCTAATTGTAGAGATGAATCTTTGTTAGGAGGTTCAATATGTTCTTTTCAAAGTGCATAAATGCCCCAAGAGTGTAATCTCATAGTCTTGTCATGATATTACCTATGTGAGGGGTATATAGGTAAATTAATTTATTCCTAAGTCCTATGAATATGTTTTTAAGCCTTCATAATATCATAAGATCCAATCTAAGGACCTAAAACCTCTATAGATGCCTACAACTAGTTATGCACCTCAATCTTTCAAGGTTGAAGACACTAAAGATCTTTCTTGTCATTTTATAAGTCCAATATGTATAGGGAACATGAATACCACCTAAGAGACATTGATTATCATCTAAAAGGGTCAAAAAATATCACCAATTTTTAGGTATCATTGATAAATAGAGCCAAGAAAGGGTCATATCACACTAAGATAAGGGCTCAATCAAAACTTAATGTAAGAGGATTGTGACTAAAGATTCTGAGAGACACTGATGGTGTCATGAAAATAAGGAAATTAAAAGATTTAAAAGGAGAAATATAAGGTCATAAACATGATTTTATAATCAAGGTAATAATGAATTAATAAATCCCACCCCTCATCTTGTACTTATAGTCAAAGAAGCTCAAATTATATCATATATGACTGACTAGAGAGAGAGAGAGAGAGAGAGAGAGAGAGAGAGAGAGAGAGAGAGAGAGAGAGAGAGAGAGAGAGAGAGAGAGAGAGAGAGAGAGAGAGAGAGAGAGAGAGAGAGTTGAACTTAAATCCTATTTCGGATGAATTTAAGGTGAGAAGAGTTGAAATGGGGTTGAAACTCCATAATATAGATGATATATATTAAAAAATGGAGAGTATTTTAATAGAATAAGATATTCACCCTTCATACCTAGTCAAATTGTAACCTACCATACATAGGCTAGTCATGAGGAGCCAAGGTAGCTAATTGGAATGTACCATTGATAAGGGTTTAGAGAGACTATGAATAACATGGATTTAACATGAGTAATACCTCATTTTAACCCAAAAGTTACCTTAAGGTGATAAAAAATTAATAATATTACACCAAAACTCAAGCATGCCTAATTTCCACCTATATACACATACTATTTTCAAACTTTTATCGATTACTAACACTTTGTATCTTGTAATAACCCATTGAGCCTTAATATCTCTAAGTGCACAAATTAAATGTTAAATTATGAAAAGGGTGGGTAGACCATTTGTGATTTGTAGGATTTTCATCCATTTTTCCACTTATTATCTATACACTTGTCTCCTAAAACTATTATCCCTAAACTTGTTCTTCTCTATTGTACCCATTCAAATCATTTTCTACATTTTATCATCTTTTTCCTCACCTAAATCACTTTTTTTTATTCAGTTGTGATAGGTCAATTGGGTCAACCTTTTATAGTTTTGGGATATTTTCACCTAAGAATTAGGTTATCCTTTGGCTAACCTAAATCAGAACCTAGTGAATTCTTGTCCAAAATTATTCTAGGTCGACTAGGTTGACCTTATCAGCCAATATTTTTGGAAGGGTTAAGGGTCAAATATACCTATATGTACAAGTTCATTTCCATCATTTATTATGAGAATAAAAATATTAAGTAAGATCAAATGAACATCTGCTTATTGACCATTCTACTTGAGAAACAAAGTTTAGGGTTCCATACTTTCTTTGGAGATACAGATCTTGTTTTATGGATAATTATTTTGGATGAAATGATAGGTTGTGTAACATAGAGCTGATTTTTCTTTGTCATCCTTACATACCACAACAATTTCTTGTGAAGCACCTTGGCCAAGGGAGAGATTGATGCTCATTAGGTTCATCTTCAAATATAAGTATTCCTAAATTTGTTTCTCCTTTGTAAGAGTAGATAGATATACATTTATGCTTCTCTTCCATGTTTTAGTATTTTATATATATTAATGTGAGTATATGTATTCTATGCATGTTTAGTTTTATTTTTTCTAAACCCCACTTTGTGCCACAAGATTTGGTGAGTACTAGATTAGATTTACTTTACATATTATTAATTTAGGTGAAATATCAAAACCTAGGACCCCCTTAGGGTTATTATGTGATTGTGTTAGAATGGAGGATTCATAACCCTCTTTAGCATGGTGTATTGTGATAAATGATCCCCTAATTACTTATAGTATATCCCCATATTGTTCGTGATCCTACTTAACAAAAGTGTTCCCAATCATAAGTGTAGGTATGCTCTATCTTGTCTAAAACTAGATTAATTTATAGACAAGATGCATTTCTGATTGCATACATTATGGTGAACATGATATGAATCTAACCCTTGTAAGATTTGTTTCACTTATTTCATTATTTTATCATTCTTATTTTCATATATTTGCAATACTAGGGTGATTGTATTGATACAGTTCTAAATTCTATGCACAGGTTTAACACATAGTCATATCAAAATAATTATATTCTATTTATTCAATCTTTTTACTAGGTTTAGGCTACTGGGTCAACTCAATCCACACATAATAGGTTTTTATACTTTTAGACATCGGTTCTAGACTACTAGGTTGACCTAATCAACCTTGTATACTTTGAGGCATCAAATTCAAACTATTTGGTCAACCCAGTCAACCTTACAGATTTTAGGCACTCAACAATAGGTTTTTGTAAATCTTGGTCAACTTAATAGACATAGAAATATTTACAAAAATTTATCAAGGTTATTTTATAGCAATCTCACTTCTCTGCATCTTCAAACCCACCAAGATTCTTTTCTATCCTTTCTCTCTTTCCTTACAATCTTGTTTTTCATAGTTTTTAGTATTCAAAACTACCCCTATATATTCAAATAAGTCAACCTTGTCGATGTAGTTATATAGTATGTGTGTAGTCTAGAAATCTATGTCAAATCTATCAACATAGTTCACTTTCAAAAAATTTTGCTTGCATAATATAGGGGTGACCCTGTTGACCCTATTTTGTATTCTCTACATACATTGTCAACTAAATCAACACTATATTGTGTTTCAAAGTTATAATTAACCCTTATATGCTATTAATTATCTCACACTTTCATTTCTTGTTTGTTTGATGATTATAATAGTTCACATAGTCTAGTTAAGTGGTTTTCAATATACCATTTAGTTTCACTATTTTCTCTTTTATGCACACATGACCAAATCATAAAATATTAACAAGAATTTTAAAAATTGTCTACCTAAGGCCAAACTACTTAGATTTCATCACCAAGGGGGAAACCCAGTTGGTTTTCTATCCAAGTATAAACATGTAGTTAATGGTATATTCTAGCTAAGCACCTGACACCCTTATCATTGTGTTGTGTGAAGTGAGGGGGTATTCCCTAATGCCAAACTTGTACCATTGATAATACAAATCCCTTTCAACCTAAACATCTTAAAACCATCCTTATATTAATTTCTAGTTCTTTGCTTACAACCAACTTCCTATCACATTTAAAATCATATTCCAATAATCTAAAAACATTTAGGTTAAACACCTAGTTAGCTTTTTCTTTCCAAGTTGATTAATTTCTCTTTGCTCAATTATATGTTTTATTGTAAAAACTTACATTAGCCAACATTACTACAAGGTCTCATGAGGTGTGTCTCAATTGGATCAACCTCATTGATCCAATTGATTATGTGTTTCCCTTTAGTTCTTGCTTTTTAAAATAATTAGGAAATTATTCTTGTTTCAATACATAGTCAATTCAGTCAACATAGTCTCTTACAAACTATATGTTTTTTCCTATCTATTATGCTTGGTTGACCCAGTTGACCCTGTAAACTTTTCATCCTCTATCTATTGTGCTAGGTTGACCCAGTCAACTTTGTATAGTTTTTAGGCCCTATTCCCTATGCTAGATCGACCAAGTCATATTTATATAGTTTATTTAACTTCTTATTTCCTTTATTTCTCATCTCTTTTACTTGGTTTAGTCCTTTTCCATCATCATTAATTTATATTTAAAGACAACATTAAGTTTAATTTAACAAACATGATGAGCTTTACCAACCCTCATAGGGTCTCCCATACATAGAGTAGGGATCCTCTCTTGGATGAGAGAAATGTTTAGATAACCACTCTCATAATGAATCATGGGACACATCCTCATACCTCTTCATAGGTTAATCCTTTCTTATCTGTGATATCCCCAACCAATAGGGATATATGCAAGACACAAAACTCTGATACCAAAGACCAAAGCTCTGATACCACTGTAATGTCCCTTACTTAGAGGCTCTCTTATCTGCACAAAAACTCTGATACCACTGTAATATCCCCTTCTAAACAGGGAATATACAAACTCATAAAACTCTGATCACAATATAAACTTGCAGAATATATTCAAATAAGCATAAACAAATCACAGTATAATCTCTTAATAACAAATCAAGATCTCATTACTTGTTCTTCTGGATGATTACACAATTGAGTCTCTGGCATACAAATTAAAGAATATTACAATCTGGTCTTAAAACCCTGTGTTTTGCAAATCTGGGAGTGAAATCTGAATCTGGAAGGGTCTCGGCCTTTCTGTGTCGACACACAGACGCCGTCGTCGGTCGATATTTTGCCAACGTCGGTCTCTGTCGGTCAGCTTTCTGCCGACGTCGGTCCTCAGTCGACCGATGTCGGTCGCTATAAGCCCTCTCTCTGCCGATGTCGGTGCCTGATCGGATCTGTACGGACCTGTACAGACTTAGTATGGCTGCCAACTCAGCACAACCTGTCTGTTGATCCCTGATCTGGAAATCTATTGTATCTAATACAGCAGATCTCTCTCTGTATAATTTATTGAAACAAAAAACATGAACTAAATCAAGAAATACCTGGAAAGCTCTATGATAAACTTCTGTGTGAAGTTATCTCTCAAACCTGGAATTCTGTGATAACTTCTGAATGAAGCTATCTCTCAATTTGGCGATAAATCAGCTGATCTTTCACAGCCTCTAAATCACACACAATGAAGAGGGAACGTTCTCCACTACAATGGAATCCTGGAACCCTTGGCTCAGTCTTCAGAGAAGAATTTCTTCAATTTTCAATAATCAATTATCTATGCATAATCAACAATGGCCTCCATGAGAAACCCTTATACCCTCAAAAGATATGCTTGCCCTAATTAGGGTTTCTTAAATTAGAATTAGGGTTTCTAATTAAAAATAGGCTAAATAATTAATATTTGATTAAATCAATCAAATATTAATATCTCCCTCAATACATGTCGGATCCACGAACCGATCGAAGCTAGTGAATCAGGGAGTGATTCCGCACATAACCATGCCACAATAAAGGCGCTCCGTTGCATATCAAATATCCCTAAAAAGTAGGAGCTCAAGCCAAGTGTGTCTGAAATACCCTGAATGAAAATCAAATGAAGAAATCCTGTGAATCAAAGTCGATCCAAGCTCCATTATGACCCTCTATCCATCTTATTAGCCTACGAAGGTCGCATAATAGGCCAATCATCAAATCTGTCAATGTCCACAAAAAAGGGGACATGACAATCCGCCCCTCCGAAAATTGCTTGTCCCCAAGCAATCTCAGAACAATGAACTACTCACTCCACCTGGATCCCAAATGTAGTTATGCTCCGCACTGCTGTGTATCAATGTAAGTACCTGCAACATCAGTAGAAGTAGAACCAAGAAAGACTCATAATCAAACTGGGGCATGAAACTCCAACCTCCAAGATTACAAATACCATATACAAGAGCGTATGAGAAACAAACTCTCAAAACATCATAATCTGAGTGGAATGGACAAATCCAACTGCCAATTCCATCTGCAAGAGATGGTGCCAATCCATCCCATAACTGATCTCTCTATAAATGCGGCACAACCAACTGTACCACACTGTCATATGTATGAGAATAATCAATATGGAGACTCGACTCCATTGGTATCTCAAACTCCTCAGAATTAGGTACTACCAAATCCTGAACATGTGTATCAGCCTCATCAACGTGCTCCTCAGCAACAACTGTAGGAACGTACTCACCAACAACACTCAATGTACTAACCTCTGAGTCTGGGGCTGGTGAAGACCATAAATGCTCTAACTCCATGGTCATCTCAGCCAAATGAAATTGTGACTCCTCATAAGCTAACTGCGTAGTCTCAAGAATCTCAAAAGTCGCCTCTAACTGCTGAGTAAGCTCACTCACCTTATCTTCCTCGACCAACAATGCATCATATGCTGTGCTACCCCACTCCATAAGATAATCTCTGTCGGCGACCAACTACATATAATCCTGTCTCAGAATCTGGATAGCCTCCCATAAAGAGTGGATCTCTGTCAAGGACAAATAACTACCTCCCTGCTCGATGCTAGTAGGAGAACCCCATCCATATACTGCTAACAACTGACGAGCATCATCGAAATGCTTGCAACCGGTAGCAATGTCTCACTCACTAACTCTCAGCTGACTAGACACATGGTGGCACTAGCTAGACTGTCTCCTACAATCCTCCTCTGATGCATGGTCCAAAAGAGTAGACTCAGAATCACTGATCTCTGGAGTACTACCATCCATACTCTGTGAATCAACTCCATAGCTCATATCAACATACGGAGTATCAACAACTGTAGCATCACTGTCTAACTCCTCCATACTGAGAGAAACAACTGGTGAAACTAAGTCCTCAAAACTGTCCACTGCAATCTCCTGAGTTTCATCTGCAATAATCGGATCCTGGGACTCTTCTACAATTTTTGTCATAACTGAGAGATCATCAAACCTCAATGCACTAACATCTGAGCACCCCTGTACACTCTGAGTGCAAGCATCAAACTCATCCTCATCTTCACTATCTCCTATCTCATAACCATAATAATCATGGGACATGCTACTCTTTCGTCAAAGTGATCTGTAGTGCTCTCTCCTATGCTTAACAAAGCGATCAAAAGGCAACAACTTCTGAATTCGAGGTGGTACTAACTCCCACTCCTCCTTCGCTATCATATACCGTGCGGGTTTGTTTTTGGATGTAGGATATGAAAGAATTTCATTCATCTTCTTCTGGGTTTCATCCAACTGCTTCAAACTGTGTTCCAGCTTCTTCATATCATTGTCCCACTGTTTCTGAGTATATGAAGGCATCATGATCCTTCGCTGATTCAATCTACCCAAACTACCCAACAGGATGGCAAGACATTAGTTCTGATGTGCCCAACAGGATGGCAGGAATTTAGCTCTGATACCACTGTGATATCCCCAACCAATAGGGATATATGCAAGACACAAAACTCTGATACCAAAGACCAAAGCTCTGATACCACTGTGATATCCCCAACCAATAGGGATATTTGCAAGACACAAAACTCTGATACCAAAGACCAAAGCTCTGATACCACTGTAATGTCCCTTACTTAGTGGCTCTCTTATCTGCATAAAAACTCTGATACCACTGTAATATCCCCTTCTAAACAGGGAATATACAAACTCATAAAACTCTGATCACAATATAAACTTGCAGAATATATTCAAATAAGCATAAACAAATCACAGTATAATCTCTTAATAACAAATCAAGATCTCATTACTTGTTCTTCTGGATGATTACACAATTGAGTCTCTGGCATACAAATTAAAGAATATTACAATCTGGTCTTAAAACCCTGTGTTTTGCAAATCTGGGAGTGAAATCTGAATCTGGAAGGGTCTCGGCCTTTCTGTGTCGACACACAGACGCCGTCGTCGGTCGATATTTCACCGACGTCGGTCTCTATCGGTCGGCTTTCTGCCGATGTCGGTCCTCAGTCGACCGATGTCGGTCGCTATAAGCCCTCTCTCTACCGATGTTGGTGCCTGATCGGATCTATACGGACCTGTATGGACTTAGTACGGCTGCCAACTCAGCACAACCTGTCTGTTGATCCCTGATCTGGAAATCTATTGTATCTAATACAGCAGATCTCTCTCTGTATAATTTATTGAAACAAAAAACATGAACTAAATCAAGAAATACCTGGAAAGCTCTGTGATAAACTTCTGTGTGAATTTATCTCTCAAACCTGGAATTCTATGATAACTTCTGAATGAAGCTATCTCTCAATTTGGTGATAAATCAGCTGATCTTTCACAGCCTCTAAATCACACATAATGAAGAGGGAACGTTCTCCACTGCAATGGAATCCTGGAACCCTTGGCTCAGTCTTCACAAAAGAATTTCTTCAATTTTCAATAATCAATTATCTATGCATAATCAACAATGGCCTCCATGAGAAACCCTTATACCCTCAAAAGATATGCTTGCCCTAATTAGGGTTTCTTAAATTAGAATTAGGGTTTCTAATTAAAAATAGGCTAAATAATTAATATTTGATTAAATCAATCAAATATTAATATCTCCCTCAATACATGTCGGATCCATGAACCAATCGAAGCTAGTGAATCAGGGAGTGATTCCGCACATAGCCATGCCACAATAAAGGCGCTCCGCTGCATATCAAATATCCCTAAAAAGTAGGAGCTCAAGCCAAGTGTGTCTGAAATACCCTGAATGAAAATCAAATGAAGAAATCCTGTGAATCAAAGTCGATCCAAGCTCCATTATGACCCTCTATCCATCTTATTAGCCTACGAAGGTCGCATAATAGGCCAATCATCAAATCTGTCAATGTCCACAAAAAATGGGACATGACAATCCGCCCCTCTGAAAATTGCTTGTCCCCAAGCAATCTCGGAACAATGAACTACTCACTCCACCTGGATCCCAAATGTAGTTATGCTCCACACTGCTGTGTATCAATGTAAGTACCTGCAACATCAGTAGAAGTAGAACCAAGAAAGACTCATAATCAAACTGGGGCATGAAACTCCAACCTCCAAGATTACAAATACCATATACAAGAGCGTATGAGAAACAAACTCTCAAAACATCATAATCCGAGTGGAATGGACAAATCCAACTGCCAATTCCATCTGCAAGAGATGGTGCCAATCCATCCCATAACTGATCTCTCTGTAAATGCGGCACAACCAACTGTACCACACTGTCATATGTATGAGAATAATCAATATGGAGACTCGACTCCATTGGTATCTCAAACTCCTCAGAATCAGGTACTACCAAATCCTGAACATGTGTATCAGCCTCATCAACGTGCTCCTCAGCAACAACTGTAGGAACGTACTCACCAACAACACTCAATGTACTAACCTCTGAGTCTGGGGCTGGTGAAGACCGTAAATGCTCTAACTCCATGGTCATCTCAGCCAAATGAAATTGTGACTCCTCATAAGCTAACTGCGTAGTCTCAAGAATCTCAAAAGTCGCCTCTAGCTGCTGAGTAAGCTCACTCACCTTATCTTCCTCGACCAACAATGAATCATATGCTGTGCTACCCCACTCCATAAGATAATCTCTATCGGTGACCAACTGCATATAATCCTGTCTCAGAATCTGGATAGCCTCCCATAAAGAGTGGATCTCTGTCAAGGACAAATAACTACCTCCCTGCTCGATGCTAGTAGGAGAACCCCATCCATATACTGCTAACAACTGACGAGCATCATCGAAATGCTTGCAAGTGGTAGCAATGTCTCGCTCACTAACTCTCAGCTGACTAGACACATGGTGGCACTGGCTAGACTGTCTCCTACAATCCTCCTCTGATGCATGGTCCAAAAGAGTAGACTCAGAATCACTGATCTCTGGAGTACTACCATCCATACTCTGTGAATCAACTCCATAGCTCATATCAACATACGGAGTATCAACAACTGTAGCATCACTGTCTAACTCCTCCATACTGAGAGAAACAGCTGGTGAAACTAAGTCCTCAAAACTGTCCACTGCAATCTCCTGAGTTTCATCTGCAATAATCGGATCCTGGGACTCTTCTACAATTTTTGTCATAACTGAGAGATCATCAAACCTCAATGCACTAACATCTGAGCACCCCTGTACACTCTGAGTGCAAGCATCAAACTCATCCTCATCTTCACTATCTCCTATCTCATAACCATAATAATCATGGGACATGCTACTCTTTCGTCGAAGTGATCTGTAGTGATCTCTCCTATGCTTAACAAAGCGATCAAAAGGCAACAACTTCTGAATTTGAGGTGGTACTAACTCCCACTCCTCCGCTGTCATATACCATGCGGGTTTGTTTTTGGATGTAGGATATGAAAGAATTTCATTCATCTTCTTCTGGGTTTCATCCAACTGCTTCAAACTGTGTTCCAGCTTCTTCATATCATTGTCCCACTGTTTCTGAGTATATGAAGGCATCATGATCCTTCGCTGATTCAATCTACCCAAACTACCCAACAGGATGGCAAGACATTAGTTCTGATGTGCCCAACAGGATGGCAGGAATTTAGCTCTGATACCACTGTGATATCCCCAACCAATAGGGATATATGCAAGACACAAAACTCTAATACCAAAGACCAAAGCTCTGATACCACTGTGATATCCCCAACTAATAGGGATATATGCAAGACACAAAACTCTGATACCAAAGACCAAAGCTCTGATACCACTATAATGTCCCTTACTTAGGGGCTCTCTTATCTGCACAAAAACTCTGATACCACTGTAATATCCCCTTCTAAACAGGGAATATATAAACTCATAAAACTCTGATCACAATATAAACTTGCAGAATATATTCAAATAAGCATAAACAAATCACAGTATAATCTCTTAATAACAAATCAAGATCTCATTACTTATTCTTCTGGATGATTACACAATTGAGTCTCTGGCATACAAATTAAAGAATATTACAATCTGGTCTTAAAACCCTATGTTTTGCAAATCTGGGAGTGAAATCTGAATCTGGAAGGGTCTCGACCTTTCTGTGTCGACACACAGACGCCGTCGTCGGTCGATATTTCATCGACGTCGGTCTCTGTCGGTCGGCTTTCTGTCGATGTTGGTCCTCAGTCGACCGATGTCGGTCGCTATAAGCCCTCTCTCTGCCGATGTCGGTGCTTGATCAGATCTGTACGGACCTGTACGGACTTAGTACGGCTGCCAACTCAGCACAACCTGTCTGTTGATCCCTGATCTGGAAATCTATTGTATCTAATACAGTAGATCTCTCTCTGTATAATTTATTGAAACAAAAAACATGAACTAAATCAAGAAATACCTGGAAAGCTCTGTGATAAACTTCTGTGTGAAGTTATCTCTCAAACCTGGAATTCTGTGATAACTTTTGAATGAAGCTATCTCTCAATTTGGCGATAAATCAGCTGATCTTTCACAGCCTCTAAATCACACACAATGAAGAGGGAACGTTCTCCACTGCAATGGAATCCTGGAACCCTTGGCTCAGTCTTCACAGAAGAATTTCTTCAATTTTCAATAATCAATTATCTATGCATAATCAACAATGGCCTCCATGAGAAACCCTTATACCCTCAAAAGATATGCTTGCCCTAATTAGGGTTTCTTAAATTAGAATTAGGGTTTCTAATTAAAAATAGGCTAAATAATTAATATTTGATTAAATCAATCAAATATTAATATCTCCCTCAATACATGTCGGATCCACGAACCGATCGAAGCTAGTGAATCAGGGAGTGATTCCGCACATAACCATGCCACAATAAAGGCGCTCCGCTGCATATCAAATATCCCTAAAAAGTAGGAGCTCAAGCCAAGTGTGTCTGAAATACCCTGAATGAAAATCAAATGAAGAAATCCTGTGAATCAAAGTCGATCCAAGCTCCATTATGACCCTCTATCCATCTTATTAGCCTACGAAGGTCGCATAATAGGCCAATCATCAAATCTGTCAATGTCCACAAAAAATGGGACATGACATTATCCCTATAAGATCAACTTGAATTAGAGTATACCCATGAAATGTTCTTATTTATCTCTAAATTTCCTCAACATTGAGGAAAATATCCCTTTACCATTTACCATATCATGATTAGTGGTCAAGTTTAAGATCCTCATTCACCTACACCCACATTCTCAAATGGATTTATGGGTACTAATTTATTTGATTTTCAACCTCTTCCCTTTATTATGATCCCTTCTCATACCATGAACCCTACTTATTTAACCTTTTCTACCTCCATGCATATCATCTCAACTAAAATGGTAGGTTCTACATCTAGTGGGCCTCTCATAAGATCCACTATCCTTAATGCTTCTACTAGTGAATAATTTTCTACCCAAGGTAATCATGCTTCTAGTGCTTCCTCTTCTCATCCTTTTACTAGTCCATCTTTTCCTTAGAAGAAAATTTTGCAACTAGTGACTCACATTCTCATAGTTCCTCTCAAGCTCCTATCAACACCAATAGTGGTACTTGAGACACTAATACTAACTCTACTACTTAAAATAATGCTAACAATGTCGATCAATCCCACCAAACTTTGTTACCAAAAATTAATCAAATGAATATATATCAATCTCATAATATAAATCAAATTATGAGAATGCAAAATCACCTTATCCATATTCAAACTCATTCTCAACTAATGACATGGGGTACACATAATCAAAATGTTCCCCCTTCTCCTCTTCAATATTCCTAAGGAAACCTCATCCTTCAACTTTATTTGGTCAACAAAACCATTAAACATCTTCAAAATGAGCCTCTTACCACTCAAATTGATATTATGGATATAGGAGGTATCATCCCTACCATTTATTATAATGGATCAACTAATCTTAACCTTCATCTTAAAGCATGTGGAAATATTTATAAGGATTGAGTCAAATTGAATACCTTTTCCACTACTAAGATCTTATCCAAAACTCTTATGGGTGATGCCTTAGATTGGTACAACCAACTTAGTAACCATTATATTGCTAGTTTGGAAGATTTAGTGAATGCTTTAGTTTAAGAATTTCAAACTAGTGATCTTCTCAAAAAAAACTTTGGCCCACTTCATAAATTATAAACAACTTGAAAATGAAACTACCCAAGCTTTTGTTAAAAGGTGGAAAACTTTATCCAATAAATTTGAACATAACATTGCCAACAATAACATTTTCCTTCTCTTCACCAATGCCTTTTTTTCCAAATTATAATATCAGGTCCACACTCTCTCTCCATGTATTTTAGAGGAGGTTATTAATCAAGATAAATGTCAATATTTCCTTATGCATCAGTTCAAGCCACCCAACCTTCTATGGGTCTTCATATCTTACTTAAGAAAAAGAATCCTAATGATACCAATGATTGTGTCATGGACTCTTATGACACCATTCACACTATTCAAGTTGTTCCTAACCACTCTTTAAAACCAACTCCCCCTTATCCAAAATATACCAATCCTAATTTATATTCACCAAATACCATAAATATTCATAAACCCTTATCCTCAACTAAATTACTTAAAATTCTACCTAGGCCT
The DNA here is from genome assembly GCA_037957365.1 of Torreya grandis. NCBI lineage: Eukaryota > Viridiplantae > Streptophyta > Pinopsida > Cupressales > Taxaceae > Torreya > Torreya grandis. The sequence goes on along the minus strand of JARHVA010002533.1, from coordinate 675,505 downwards.
CTACCACGAGAACTTGATCCCACTCATTCTATGAAATCTCAATATGATCCTAACAAGTTTTGTTGGTTTCATGCTAGTTAAGGTCATTCTCATGAGACATGTAGGTAGATTCATAATTTAGCTATGTATTTACATCTTGGTCCAAATTTTTATCATGATTTTATCATTCAAAACATCAACACACCTATGATATTTATTTTAAGTCTCATGAAACTCATACTTAATATCAAGCCTTGAATCAAGCTAATGCTCATTTGGCTATCTACAAATATCCACTTCCTAATCATCAAACCAATCAAGATATCCAAGACAAGCCTACCCCTTCCACCAACAATATGTAAAGTCTTTTTGACCCCACTTATAAATATAATGTGGTCAATACAACTAATATGTGAAGGGTGGTTGATTTTATTGATCTTTAACCTATCTATACTCCTCCATTGTCCTGAATATTTCATGTTATATATGACTCTTCTCTAACTCACTTAAATGAGTTGGGGTAAGATGACCTTATCAAATTTGATGAACCAGATCCTAATCTTACTTTAGATAACACTTCCCATTCTATTTCTACCATCTTTCCATATTCTTTACCTAACACTCATGATAATCAAGATTCTATTAACACTTCTACTAATTCTCAACACCAACATAAACCAACTGCTTCACCTTCTCACCATAATTTACAACCTTATTCTAAACCTTTGCCTTCCTATCAACACAAATTCTAATTCACTTTGGTTCTTCCTTATGAGTATCTTATTAATCATTATGCACCTATTTATAATAACATTCTTATGGGTTAGGATGAGTGGGATCCCATATGGAACTCACTAATCTCCCAACTGAAATTCCATTTCTTGAGCTTATGAGGACTTATCTATGTCATATATACCATATTATGCAACTCTTGTTAAAAATGAACATCTCTCATCCTCCATTAGAAGTATGTGAATAAACCTTATTTGGATCTAAGGATATCATATTACAATAATGTGAAGAGATGTCTATACATGTTGATCAAATAATGGACACTTATCTTTATTTAAAATTTACTATCACTTCTATGATTCTTGATGAGATTATACTTACTATGGATGATCATCCTTTGTTAATTAGTTTCTAAATGGGAAATATCTAAGTCAAGAATGCCTTGATAAATGAGGGTTCCAACACCTATGTTACCTCTCTTGATTTTATCTAAACCCTTGGATATTTTGAATGCAATTTCAAATCCACATGCAACACATGACAAGGATATGATAAAAGGTAAATTCCTCCTTTATGTTGTGTGTGTCTTCCCATTATCATCCCACTTGTCACCTTTCATGTGAAGATGATGATATTTGAATTTCTTCTAGCTTATAAACTCGTGCTTGGTAGGCCATGGAATCACCATATTTCAATAGTTTCTTCTTTTGCCTACCAATTATTTAAATTACCTCATAATATATATATATATATATATATATATATATATATATAGGATTTATGGTGACACTAACCCTTTAAATTTTAAAAAAAATCTAAGACCATGGTGTCTTCAAGATTCATACTCATGAACCTTTGCATAGTGTTCCATTCTGATTCAACTTTCCTATCAATTCCACTACAGGTTACAATGTTCATCCTAAACTCTTTGGGAACATTCCTCCTAACTTATTATATTTTGATGATGATGATCCTAATGAGATAAACCTAAAGGTTAAAAAATTTGATCTCTTACCTCATCTTATCTCTCATCTTCTTACTTCCTTACAACCTCATTCTCATAACCTCCTTCTGATGATATCATGTTGTCTTGACTAAGACTTAGAGTTATATTCACCACACCTCATTGGATGATAATTTCATCACTAATATTCACACACCTAATTAATATGATGGTTATTCCTTTGATGATCCATTCTTAGGCAATCTTGTTCAATCTCATGATGCTAAGGTTATATGTTATCATTCTTCTTTACTTGAGTTTTTTCATATATCTTTCCATATTCCATCATTCATAGTTCCTAATTTTAATATTTTTCCTCTTTATCATAGGGTATATGTGACACCAACACCTACATTTTTTAAGGAACCTCATAGGAGTATGCTTAAGGATTGTGTTATGATTGGGCCTTATCACATTGCTAGGTAACCTAACCCCTATATCTTACTTATCCTTGAGATGCATGTAACCCTCCTTTAGCCTTATATAAACCCCACCCCTCCCTCAATAGAGACTTCATTGAAGCCCATTCCTCATCCTACTATATTTGATCTTGCTTATGCTCCCACTATTACTAAGTCTATCCTTATTTTTGATCCCATTGCTCCTTACATTAATCCTAGTTTAGTTCCTTCACCACCATCACCTTATCTTGGTGATGGTTTTCTTCATTTACCTCAAATGTCTTAATTTACAAGCAAATGGGCTGATGAGCCTTCTCAATCCCCTTCTATTTCTATTAAACTTCCTCTTATGAGTACTTATATTAAGCCTGCTCACAAGCATATTTGTTACTTCCATGGCATAAATAATCATTATTTCATGCATTTTTATAAGTTGTGATAATATATTGATAATTTTCATCCTTCTTCCCCTAAATCTTTAGATAAATCCATACCTCCCCTCAAGGTCTTACCTAAGTATGTTCCTAAGTATGGAGAGGTGTATTACATTTGGCACCAATCTATTCCCCATCACATCGATCATTACCACATCCTTTAGAAACACCTTAAGGATCATATTATAGTTATCCCTACCCCTTCCTCTATTCCTCCCACAAGTCATCCCCAAAAGAAGGCTCCCCCTTATTCTCCAATGGTTATACATCCTATGGTTCCATCCCTTCTTATGGTCTCTTCATCACCTTATGTGTCTCCACCCATAAATCCTTCACCCATGGACCTTCGCTCACCCATGAATCATTCTCCACCTATGAGTCCCTCACCTATGGATACTTTCATATCAATGATTCATGCATCTCTTATAGAGTAAAATCCTATGAATTCTTAGGAGGATCCCTTACTTGATATCCCTCCTCAACATGATCCATCAATCATTCCCACTATTTATATTGATGAGATTAGACAAGAAGTATTTTCCAAGTTTTCATAAAATATTGACAAGAAATTAGCAACAATTCGCATCCATCTTCATATAGATATATCTAATGTTCTAGAAAATACATGTGGATAGATTTATTAGTATTTATGAGCACATGCATGGTGATTTTACATTTACATTTGGATTGGATGTGCGCTCTAATATTATCTTTATCTATTTTTTATATCATTTGACATGGTGTCAAATTATTATTTATCTTACATGGTGACATTACTTTTGCATTCTGTATTTCTTATATTATCATTCATGTTTGCTTATGGACATTCTCCCTTATCATTGATTTATTTTCCTTATTGAACTTTCTTTCTTAAAAATTATCTTCTTGTTTCTTCATGATTTTTTTCTTTCTTATCTCTATCTTTAGTGGATAATTGTCATTGTGACTTGGTTATACAAACCTAGTTTATTTTAGTCATTTATTATTACCATGTGATCATTTAGAAAATAAATTCATCTCATTATAATATCCTTTCACTAGTTCATTTTGGATCTCTTTTTTCCCTATATTCTATTTTTTCACAAACTAAGCATATAAATGGTTGAGATTTGAGATAACATGTTAGTTCATTATTAAGCCTAAATATCCTAGTCAGTCTTGTCTTTATTTACTTAACTTCCTTTAGCCTAAGCCTAAAACTCATTCATGTGTATCACTCTATCTCTAATGTTTAGTCATTCAAAATCCATATGGAGGAGGAATATTAAAAATCCTTAAGAGAATTTAAAATCTAAAAAATTTAACAAAGCTCAATGATAAAAAAGGTAAAAACATTTCAAAATTATTAAAATTTAAATCACACTAAAAGATGAGATTCAGAAAACATCTCCTTTTTCTAGTTGAAGATCAAACTCCACAGTTGGCCTCATGGTAGAGATGAGGTCAATTGGGGTGTGATAGGCCAGTAGATTAGAAAATGAGAATAAAAAATCTTTTAGTGCTATTTACTTTCTCACATAAGTACCCAATCTTCACAATAGACTGATGGTTATGTAAGGAGTCCTAAGGAATGGGAACACATCATAAGAAGGTAGGTCCATTTTAATTATCTTATACCAATCTACCTTCATGATTTTATTTTAGTTTAATACTTATTTTTCTATAAATCTTTATGTCTATAGTGAACAGGTTTCCTTTATACATTGATGGTCATTAGTCACTTAGTGTCTTCTCATGTCCTTAGTATGCCTCATGTCTCATAAGGTCTTCTCATAAGATTCATAAGTTATTATTTTTACATTCCCTTTTTCACTCCCTACATTTATCATATTTCCTCTTGAGAAATATTATTTTGTTAACTGATCACTCCCCTTGGGATTCCATTTTTGAGTTGCATTATAAGACCATGGATAGGACATGGTCATCCTAACAAATTACCACAATTTCACATTACTATTACCTATATCCTTTGTTACCAAATTTTCACATTTATTCTAACTCAATAGTGTTCCCTTTATGAGTTGTAGTGTAAGACTATGGATAGGACTTGGTCCTCCTCACAAAATTTTCCAATAATCTAAGTCACAATAAAAAATTACACGTGTCAAATATGAGATAATATGTGATTGATTATGAAGTTACACATCATTAACATGATTCTTATCTTGATTTAGTATGTTTTATTCTTACTTCATATCTCTTTTGCTTTTATCTTCTTATTTTCCAATTGCATGTAAGAATCCAACCATTTTTTGAATTTCTCCTACTTCCCAACTTGAATAGTGTGATAAATTTAATACCAATTTTTGCCAATTTTGTTTTTATCTTATACTTACCAAAGTGATTTACCATGAATGATTGACTTAATTGATTTATTTTTATACCATTTATCCTTTTACATGACTTCCATTTTATTACATTATTTTCATACTTCCCAATGTGATTTAGTGTGATTTTATTTTTTTTAATTTGGTGCCAATTTTTTCTCTTGGTTTAAAAAAAAAACCTTCTACCATTTTATTTTACCACCCTTTGGTTCTTTATACTTAGTCATTTTCTTGTTATTATACATTTCCCAATTTGAAATAGTGTGTAGTATATATTTTGACTGATTATATTTTAGCAAGTATTTTTGCCTATTTATTTTTAACCTTGCATGTGTCCTACATAATGATAAAAAATAAACCACACTTCATATATTTCCCATAGCATATACAACAAATAGATAAATACATATGCTATAAATAAATATATTCAAGCATCAACAACCATAACCATAATGATAAACATATACAATCAATATCCAACATCCCCAAATGATCCATATATATCTCATGAGTTTTAATAAAAAAATGCAACCGCATATATTTCTCTAGATATATGGTTGGGCCCCATTCTACCTATCTCATGGCCTAGCCATGATACCCATTGATGCCTTAGTCTAATTCCTCCAAATATAACACTATAAATATGTTGTCTAAGATCTCAATCTTGATACTTACCCCTATAGATGAGCTACTTGAGCCTAAACGTATGCCAACTAGGCTAGGGTTACTGATGTGTCACTGTCTCCTACTCTTTTACCTATGTCATATGGGTTAAGGTCACTACACATGTCTTTATTTCCTTGGCATGTGCCTATGTCAACATCATATCCATAGTGGTTATTTCTCCTCTTATTAATGAGATGGTGGTGGTACCTTTGGTACTCTTGCCTCTGTACCCATCTCCTCTCACTCCACTGCCTATCGTGCTCAACCAATCCATAGTCTCTCACAATTTGGCATGAGTGTCAACCTCACCACTAGAGGCCCTATTCCTCCTCTCCCCCATGGATCTATCACATGATGGGCCCAAAATTTGGGCACCACTATCATTACTATTAGGTGAGGCAAGCCCATCTACACTAATACTCATGTCCCCAGATATGGTTCCATCCACTAGGTGTAGTGTCCTATCACCTCTGTCTATGCTAAAGCTAGTGATAACATGTCCAAATTAGGAAATATCATAGTGATGTACCCATACATCAACCATAATATATCCACTCATCTAACTATCCACAACACTATCACATGGGGCATGACCCATGTTACCTAGTCCTGTATCCATTTCTAAAATCAAGGTAACCTATCCATAATCATACTTCTCATGACCCTACTCCTCCTTATGATTACACATTGAATCAAATGTAGACTACTGACCCTAGTCATCCCACTTTGAGATATTATCTAATCATTTGGACCTCTCTCACATCATATTCTTACCTTCCATAAATCCTTAGTCCATCTTAAACCTTTCACATGTAAGACATGCCCTCTAGAGACACTCCATGGTATTATAAGAACTTGTTAACTAGCCTAAGCCCTTATTTGGCCTAGGTTATGGCTTGTGTGAATGAAACCCATGTCCTAGGCTGCATGTTTCCTTCATAAAATCCATGGCCTAGGCAAAACATGTGTAAAAGTGCTAGTATGAACCTAAACTATCAAAAATAGCTAGTTTTGGGTCTTCTGGTAGATTGGGGTTGGGATATATGCCTCATTATCATTCATTTGAGAATTTATCCTAATAACTTATTGATATAATATTTCCAATTGATCAATAATTTAGAATCTTGGTTGCCTCCTTGAATCTCTCTTGATTATTTCTTGGCACAATAGCTTTCATTATGAGAAGGGATGCCCTACATTGCTATTGATAGTGTTCCTAAAGATTTTGGGTTGTTCCTTTCTCCCTCAAGACTCCATTTCACCTATTTTGTGCTCCTTGCATTAGCTCATCCATAAATTGGTGGCTTTTCCTTCACTTCCTCCATAACTTTTATCTCTTGGTCTAAACTCAACTTACACAAAACTTGATTTTCTTCCTCTCTTTCCTATTAGCTTGGACAATTAGCTGGTATAAAGTTTGCACATATCTTTGATATTGATATGAGAGCACTTTTCTTTGTAAATTGAACTATTTGTTTATTTTCTATAGTATATATGTTAGGGTTTGAATTTTTTTAGGTATTTAGTTATTTTGTACATTATTTAAAATAGTTTATAAAGTTTATGTATTCATATGTGGTTATAAGATATCTTCATTACTTGAAATATTTACCATTACATGTTATGCTTACATTGGAAACATTTATATTACATATTAGGAGTTTACATGCTCAAAAACTAACTATACAATTTGCTTAAACATTCTCTCTCTCTTGATAAACTAGAACATTGCATTATTACAAAATAATAGTATTGATTTGTAAAGATAGCTCAAATATAGAATAGGCATGATCTTGAACCCTTTATTAAAAACATATTTATTTCTTAAAACATATTTAATTTTTACTCAAAGTGCCTCTACTTCTAGATTTACATTTTAGTTGTTATCTCCTTTTATTTGGTATTGTTTTTTTTGCAATGTGTATGCAATCAATAGTCTAGTCTTAGCTACTTGCTTTAATATGGTTGGATCTATTAGAGGTACATACATACTTTGTGTGTTTATTCATTATATCCCCAACTTGGTTTACAAGTTTATCTATAGCTTGGTGCAAGCTGACAAACTGGATAACCACTATAGATCTCCTATATCCCATACAACCCTTATGCTTTTTAGCCTCTTAGTGGTTTGCTTTATCACCCTTCCAAACACTGGTGGTTCCATTCAAATTCTAGGATATACATTATGGAATGCTAGATGAGACTTCAAATATGGTTTCACATTAGTTATATCTCATTTATTTCTCTCTTAGACAACTCCCCTTTATTAGCTATTAGGTTTTGATTTTAGTTGTGTTTTGTCTCTCACCTTAGTTATTTTCTCCTACTTTAGTCTTGTGTCATCCTTTTTATCATTTCTCCATAAATTTAACTCTTTTGTTATCTCCCATGTTTATCTTAATTAATTTCATCTATGGCTAATTTCCAACACTTGAAATTCCAATCTTGTCAGATTTAGGGTCTCATCACTTGACTCATTCATGAGTAAGGTGTGGTTGTAATGGAATGTCATAGACACCATATGATCCAAGAGCTTCCCTTGACCCAACATGGTATTTCACACCCTCTCAAATTCAAAAGGGAATAATCTTGGTAGGAATATAACCAATGAACTAGGTCTCTTTTTCACTAGTTTGAGCTTCATTAATTTATAGATGCTTAATCTCATCCCCATGGTGTATCCCATTCATTTATTTAAGGTGATAATGATCCCCTTGACTATGTAGGATCTAATGAGATACAAGTGATCATTAATTATTATTTTATATTCCTTCAAGTGAATTAATTGCATCCTTCTCCCCTTAAGATTAGATAATGATTTTCCTCTAGAAATAGAGATCACACCCAATCTAGTTCAAGTGCCTCGACCAGTTATCATATGATTTCCCTACCTCTTTCTCAACTACAAAATCTATAGTAAAAACCCCCTCATGTCTATGTTGTGGGTCATAGGTATTCTAACTTTGTGAGGTATCCCCTTCTTAAGGGTTCTTACCATCCTCTAGTCCTTATTTTAGAGTTTTTGATGAGAATGTTGATTTCAATTGCCACTTGTGGACTACAGATACATGGGATGCATATCTAGAGCATGAGTGACCACTGATTAACCCTTATTTTATGACACATGACTATCATCATGGATATATTGGTCATCATGACCATTTAAATGAGTATGCTATGTCTTCCCATTATCCCCATGGGGACTGTCACACTTCCTATGGTCATTCTCCACCCCATGGTAGAGATGATTTCTATCATGAGCATCCTCCCTATCAATATGTTTTCTAACATCATGCTCCCCATGGTCATGGTCATGGTGATGCCTATGGGTATAGGTAACATCATCACCATCATGATCCTCCTCTTGGAGTTTATCATTATCCTTATGTCAATCATGCTTATGAGGATCTCTATTAGAATCCTCTAACCCCTTGGGTGCATGATATTCCCCTTCCTACTCTTATCCTTGAACTGCCTAATTTCAATGGGATTGAAGACTCCAATACCATGGAGCATATTATAGAATTCATGATGGTATGTATATATTGGGAACAAGATAAATGCATGATGTTGAATCTCTTCACTTGTTATCTATGAGCTAAAGATATTGTTTGGTTTTAGAACTACTTCTAGATTCTCTTCCTAGTCTCCAACTTCTTTTGGATGATTTCTTCTAGTACTTTGATATTTCCAATTGGCATCCAATAACTCACCTCCATGGTGAAATACAAGGGTGATTCAAAGTTTGATTTTATGCGTAAATGGCATTTAGATATTTATATGTATAGGAATAGGTTATTAGATGACCAACTTTATGATATGTTCACATGAGCATTGAGGTAGGAGGTTTACCTTGAGGTCCTCAAACATGAACCTACCTCTTATGATTAATATGTTAATGAGTGTTTGAAGATCTAAGTGTTTAAGGTGCACATGGGATTGTGGCTCATACCTTCCTAAAATTCATTCTCTTTGCATTATCACAACCATAATGCAATTGATGATGGTGTCACTAATTCTCCTGTTGAGAAGAAGGATAAGAAGGATAACCATGAGGTGAACATTTTGATCAAGAATCCAACTAAAAATAAGGCTTCTAAATCAAGCATAACAAAATAATGGATGGTTTTTCCTTATGACCCTATCAAGTTTTACAATTACCATTGGATGAGGGGGTACAATGATGCCAATTGTGTTGCCTAAAAATTAGGTGGGCAAGCATCACCTTGATCATAGAGTTATCTTGCAAAACCAAAACATAAGATAAATTTTTTAAAGGAGACTCTACCTAACCAGATAAGGATAATAAGAAGAAGAAAATAATAAATAAAAGGTTAAGGCCCCACATTATCCTTCTTTCTCTCCCACCTCTTCTAACTCCTCTTCCTAGGTTGACTCAAGAGGGAAAGCCAAGTGTAAAAGTAGAAAGGTTGTTTCTACTATAAACATAGACTCTACTAGGTATGAGTGCTTTTTCAACATGCACTTTGATTAGACCAATGACCATATTAGAGAGACTAGTGGTGTTGGGACCCCTATCCATCCCATGAGGTTAAGGAATCCTAAGGTCAGATTTAACTTTAGGCATAACATCCCTCCCCAAGCTAGACAATGTCCTTACTTCATCATAAAATATTTTTAGGGCCTCTTAGTTAGGATATCCATTTGAGACCTTATTTACCTTTGCAATGAGAAAAGGGGTCTAATATTTGATGATCTTGGTCTCTCTCATGAGGGTCCTATACATGATTATGTCAAAGTGTTGTTTAATTCTAATGCACATGAGTACCCTCATCCTCCCATCTTATATTTCAACCCAACCTCTTTACGTAATGCTTCAATTCTTACAAATAGGGATTGATTCTATTCATATATCAAGAATTATGCTGATGATTTCCATGTTAAATGGTGTATCATCGATGAAGGAACTATGTTGAATATCATACCCCTGTATGAGCTCAATGATCTTAAGATCAGTCATAATAAGCTACTTGATTCTCACCATAGCTATGTTGGTTTCAATAATGACACATTTATGTTAGTTGGAAACATTAAGATCTAGGTCAAGTTTAGCCCCAAGATAGTTAAAATTGAGTTTTGTGTGTCCATGTAGGCCATCACATTAGCCACATTTCATATGGTTCAGTTTATGCATGAAGGTGAGGTTCACAACATGAAGGTTGAACTAGATCCCTAAGAATTTTTCTATGAAAATACAAAGCCCTCAAGTGAGGCTCTAGTTGTCTCCTCATGGGGTTATATATATTCTCATACACCCCCATTTTTGAGTCTTATTTATTCAAGGATGAATGTTTTAAACCTACTAAATATCAAGTAATATTCACTTCATTGTAGAGTGCATGCATCAACTCACTCCCTCTTCCACTCCATGATGCCATGCCAACTCATCTCTTTTTAAAGACATTCTAGGATGTCTCTCCAAACATTGAGCTTCCCATTACATCATACTTTTTCCATCAAAATATTGGCTCTCTCAACATGTCTCTTATTAAGGCCACTACAGTAGCTAAGTCTGATTTTGAGTGTTATTCCATCCATGGTATAAAAGGCAACCCAATCAATGAGAAGAGAGATTATAAGAAGACCATGCCCATGCACCCTATGTGCCACCATCATCTTACTTATTTGGGTTCAAAGGTTTTATTCACCAATAATGACCCCACCTTCAATACTCTTATGCCTTGGGTCATGACTGGTGAACCTAAAGATATGGGTGTTCCATCTCCTTCCTCTTACACTTTCACTATTGTTTGGATTCTTTGTAGGTTGAGTAGTGGCTTGCCTCAGGGGTAGGCCTCTAGTTAGGGAGAAGTGGTGGTTTGACCTCAAGGGTAAGCCTGGGCTTGGGCCTATGGTACTTGGTGAGTCTCATAGCTTACTAGAACACCCTCCCCAAGCCCCTATTTAGTGGATTACCCCTCTTTTGGCATATATTGTTAGACCCTTATATGTCTCGTTTATCATTTATCTTGTGTACTCCTCCTTGTATGCACCTTGGGATAGAATCAAAGTCTTTTTCTTCTTTTCATTGGTCAGGATACTGCGTGCTAGTAGTTATCCCTCTACTGACTCCCTTTATCCTTTTATTTAATGCCTGTAGGTGATCTAGGTTAGTGATTATGGTTTCCTATGACTATATATAGCCTTCCCTAATTGGTCTTCATCTATCATATGCCTCCTACCACCCCTTCTCACTTCTCATTATGGTTGACATTGAGACACTCTCTCAAGGTTGACCCCTAAATAATGGTGATGACTCTACTAGTTGAGGTGCCTTTCTTTCCTCTATCACTTATATTCATCCTCATGTTTAAATAAAAGAGAAACATGACCTTAGACTAGTTTTGCAAACCATGGAATAAGAAAAACATGTTTTGACAATTTCACAAGAAATCTTCTCTTGTTTCCCCCTTTCCCTTCTGGTTAGGGAGAGTTCTGAGGCCCTTCCAGACTCTTTTGGCCTATTTTTGGCCCTCTCTAGCCTAGGCCATAGGTTTTTGGTCTAAACCATGGCCTTGTAAGGTCCAAGCCACTGGTTTGGCCTAGTTAGGCCATGGTCTAGTCTAGAAGCTTATCTTTTGCCTTTTATGGGCCTTCATTTCACCCCATTTTGGCTTTCAAAACCTTAGACCCTTCATCTTATAGGTTTTGTCCCATTCTAAATGCAATGGTGGAGTCTATTTCTCTCTTTTAAGCCTCCTTGGGTGTTTGTTTTAGATCATTCTAGTATTTGTGACCCTTTGGTTCTCTATCCTATCAGGCCTATGTACTCCTTATTAGATGCACCTTATGGGCCCTTTTTGGGTATTTTACCCATTTGTGTGTTTCAGACCATGAAACCTCTATCTTAGGGGTTTTAGCATATTTTGAGAAATTTAGTGAATTTTTTTAAATCTAAATCTTCCTTAGGCTTGCTCTATCCCCATTTTGTTTCTTGGGACCCCTTCTGGGTCCCCATTAACCTCTTGGGCCTGTGCCCCATCTCATGGGCACCCAAAGATAGAAGTTACTTATTATGATTATTTTAGCTATTAATTTCTCTAATTTTCCATAGTTGATCCATTCTAACTCCCTCTCTCTCTTGTTTATCATGGCTGTAGGTAGGGTTGTTAGTTGGCTATGATGGTTTCAGACTTGCTCTAGTTTTGTTGATTAGTCATTATGTTCTATGAACTTCCCCCTACTTTCCCTTGTTACCTCTTGTAACACCCAATGTTATTCAACCTCTGTGATTGTGGCTTGGTTTCATAATATTTTTCCCTCATGTAACTCACATTTATTCACTTTGATATTGCCTTTTGGTAGTTATTAGTCTTACATAGTTATTAGTGGTTCACATCAATGGTGGTAGGTAAGGCAACATAGGACTAGTAGCTACAACTTGGGTTATCAATGATCAATGGGGCCATGAACTTGTTTTATCTAATTTCTTCCTTTCCAATAAGATGAATAATGCCATCGAGTATAAGGAAATCATTGGTGCCTTGATTGATGCCCAGGAATTAGGTATGCACTATGTGTAGTTATTCTCTAACTCACTTTTAGCTATGTCTCAACTCATTAGTGTCTAATCCATCCTTAGCTCTATGTTTCTCCCCCTCTTTGAGGTGGTGCATGATTTTCCCTCTTTCTTCGAGGATGTCTAGCTCACCCATATCCCTCATAGGGAAAACACTAGGGCTAATGCCCTAGTGAATTTCATTCTCTATGGTATGATTTGATTTGATGTCACTTATGTCCCTTCTTTGAAATAATTAGAGTAATATCTGGAGCTAGATATGGAGTTGGATTTTAGATTACGTAGCATTTACATTCTCACTCATAGATCATGTCATCAAATTTTTCCATTGCCATCCTTATCTATTCAGTATAAGTAATGTTTCCTTTTATATTTTTAGTTCTTTATTTTCCTTTACTTTTGTGTGGCTTCCAAGTAATTCAAATCACTCCTTATTCATTCAAACACTAACTACTTGTACCTTGGGGGCATATGTAATCATACTTCCCATGACCTTACTCCTCCCTATGATTAAACATAAGATCACATGTAGAATAATAACATTGGTCATATAACTTTAAGACATTTTCCACTTTCTTAGACCTATTTTACATCATATTATTACCATCCATATATCCTTAGTCCATCTTGGCCCTTTCACATGTAAGACAGACCCTCTAGAGACCCCCAGGGGCTTTTTAGAGAATATTAACTAGCCTAAGCCCTTTTTTGACCCAAGCCAAAAATTATGTGAATTAAACCTATGGCCTAGGCCACACTTTTCCTTCATAAAATCCATGGCCTAGGTTGTGACCTAGGTATAATGCATACAAAAGTACCAATTTAGAACCAAATGGTCAAAAATGGCTAGTTTTATGTATTTTAGAAGATTAGGGTTGGGTATATAACTCATTATAATTAATTTGAGACCATACCGTGATCACTATATTTCTATAATCTTCCCACTAAATCATTTAATTATAATCTTGGCTACCTCTTTGAATCTCTCTTTATTCTTGCTTGGCAGAATAACTTCCATTGTGACAGGGGATGCCCTACATTGTTACAGTTATTCTTGGTGATTCTAATTACTATTGATAATGTTCCTAAATATTTTAGGTTGATCCTTTCTCCCTAAAAACTCCATTTCACCTATTTTATTATCATATAATTATCTCTTCCACAAATTGGTGTATTTTCCTTCACTTCTTCTACACCTTTTGGCTCTTGGTTTGGACTCGGCTTACACATAGCCTTATCTTCTTCCTATCTTACCTCTTAGATTAGAAAATTAGTTATTAGAAAGTTTTAAAATATATTTGAGCTTGATATGAGGGAAATTTTCTTTTAAAATTGAAACTCTTTGTTTATTTGTTGTATTATACATGTTAGGGTTTGATTTATTTTAGGGATTTACTTGTTTTATGCATTGTTTATAATAGTTTCTAAATTTTATGCATTCATACCTAGTTATAGTATATCTTAATTTATTTAAATATTTACCATTACATGTTATTATTTCATTAGAAACATTTCTATTACATCGTAAGACTCTAGATGCTCAAAAACTAAATATATAACTTACTTAAACATTCTTTGTCTCTTGTTAAAATAGAACATTGCATTATTACAAAACAATGGTATTGATTTAGAAAGATATATAAAATATATAATAGGAATTATCTTTAACCCTTTCTTAAAAATGTATTTATTTCTTAATGTCTTTCATTTAGCCTTAATGTGACTTAGCTTCTAGCTTTACATTTCAATTATTATCTCCTTTCATTCGGTATTATTGTTTTTACATTGTGTATGAAATAAATAGTATAGTCTTAGCTACTTAATTTAATATGTTTGGATCTACTATAGGTACCTACATACTTTGTGCACTTATCTATGCTAGACCTAACCTAGTTTACAAGTCTATCTATAGCTTGGTATAAGGTAAAAAATAGGATAACCACTATAAATCTCATATAGCCCATAGAACCCTAGGCCTTCTAGCTTCTTAGTGGTTTGATTTAGCACCCTACCAAACACTA
This sequence comes from Torreya grandis, assembly GCA_037957365.1. Taxonomy (NCBI): domain Eukaryota; kingdom Viridiplantae; phylum Streptophyta; class Pinopsida; order Cupressales; family Taxaceae; genus Torreya; species Torreya grandis. The sequence goes on along the minus strand of JARHVA010002533.1, from coordinate 660,402 downwards.
GTGGTTCTATTTAGATTCTTTAAGCTACACTATCATCAAATGCATGGGGTAACCTAGATAGCTAATATATGGGAAACCTCTCATATATCCATGACATCAATAATATGATTGGTACCACTAACTTCTACCCTATAGATACACTCCATACATGTCATAGATGAGATTTGCCTAGATGACAGATCCCAAATCATATAAAACCCTCTCCTCTAATATCATCCATCTCAAGGCTATCACAAAGAGTGATACCTTATTATCTGACTTATGGCATAACACACATGTTATCATAATTCCTATCATAGACTTTTAGATTTATATAATTTGTATCGTATACAAATCAAACATATTCAAATTAATCTATGGTGTATCATCTTTGAACATATCACCCATATGGCTAAGGCTCTC
>JARHVA010002533.1:625000-655000 GCA_037957365.1 Torreya grandis | reverse complement strand
GGGGTAGAGTTACATGTGTATATTATTTTGGAGGTGCATGTCATGGTATATTAAATTGGTTTATATATAAAACATGTAAATTTTTACCATTATTAAGGTTCTATATAATTACATGTCCATCCAAGTATTAAACATTAAGAGACTAAGCTTAGTTGCCTAGTAGTCCTACTTGGAAAACTAAATAAGATGTTTTTGGGTGTAGAGGGGATGCTATATGATTAAAATTAGGGAAATTACACTATTTTAAATACATTATTCACATGATCAAATAAATTATCATGGAAATTATATAGTATGGGATAGTTACCAAGCCTAATCAATATGTACAAAGGGAAGGTGGGCTATTAAATACTTCATGGAGGCTTATTTACACCACATGTTTGCTTTTTAATTACCAAAGAATGGAGTTATTGACCAATATGGAATACACATGCTCTTTAAAAGGTTAGCTAGGACTAAATTAGCTTCCAACACTCCACCATAACACAAAAAGTGCCCATTAAAGACCACCAACCATGGGTACAATGCATGGAGGGAGCATGGGGACGATTATGGCTACTTGTAACTAATGATGGAGTTAATGATGACCATTCATGACCTATAAATTTCACCTCCATTCTAGTTTACCTCAATTTTTCTTCTCATTTTTATATATATTGATCCTCTAAGGCTATTATATTTGTCCCTCAATTTGGTATGAGGAAACTCTACCTAAATTTATATGTTATAAACCTCTTAAACTGATATATGGACTATTGCATATTATTCATGTTGGTATATAGCATGTTATATTCTTGTTTGATATACATAAGTGGTAGGTTTTATCCCTATACATATCCTTGCTTCACATAGATGCTATTAGGTTTTTTAATGTAGTTCATACAATGTGTATCAAGATAGACCTCTCATCTATAACCTCTAATTTATATCCATCTACCACAACCTTCATGTGAATTATTAATTCATATAAGTATCTATAGAGAGTGTTTAGTTCATGTATTATTCATTAGTGTTGTTAAGAGGTCAAATAGAGGGGATAAGTCATATTGTTGCATCACCTCCACTAGTATATGTTTCCTTTCATGCACTTATATATCTTATTTCACCCCAAAAATTAGTTGGTTTAGTATTTGAACCATAATGGATGCACTACAAGAGCGAGACCCATAAACTATAGGTTTATCCTAGTCATAGGTCACCCAAAACCTTGGTCTAATCCCATGTTAACTCAAACTTGAAGGTAGGCCTAAAATATATCCTCTTAGGGTGCATTTTAGAGTTTTAATAGTTCTAGCATGCTTGGAGGGATAGGATTCAAGTGAGTTGGAGCATGCACTTTTAGACTTATATGACATCAAATATATTTAATAAATTTAATATACAATTTTTAGTCAAATTTTCATGCCAAAGTTGTCATCAAAATATCTCTTAAAGGGGTAATGATATTTTGTTGTTGATATTTTACTTTTCTCATCATTTGACTCATGATGTCTAATGTCTTGGTATGAAGACACATGCTATGTTATACCCTCTTGTTATCACTAAAATGAGACTCATTAGTCATACTATGACCCATACCAACCCTATTTTCCTTATCACCAACAACATGTTATCCTTTACCAATCTTATGTTGAACCTCACCTACCTAATTATCAGTTTTCCTTACCACTCCCAAACCCAAGTACACCTCCTTGGCATCCCACCTACCCTCCTCATCAGTCTTGGAAAGATTGTGATTCTTCAAATTATCCTAGTCATGTGTCAAACTAATCCATTTTAAACCTTGATCAAACCTTATTGGGTGATGAGAGACACATAGTGGGGATTGACACATAAAGAGGGTATGGTCAATAGGTTCTTAAGCATATTATTAAGAAAATGAGAAATTCATTGCATAAATATAAGAGGTAATTGGAATCTCTTATGAGAGAGGATTAGTTAGGTCACAATAGATATATGTTGGACATAAGTGGTATGTTTCAACCATAAAGGAGAGATTAGTGGTTCATGAGGGGAAACAAATTCAAAGTCATCAACCTCATGTGACCTCCTCTATCCCATATCATTCCTCTATTGATCAAACCATCCTTCCTCAAAGGACCCAATCAAGTGAGTGTTAAAAACGTATAAGTTCCCCAAAATCTCCTTGCTTACTTGTAAGTCCATCTAAGAAAAATATGAAAAGGAGGGAAGAAGTGTGTTTTGATAGGGTTGAGTTTCATGATTTATATTAGACCTTGTAGGTCCATTCCATTCATAATTATCCTAAGGAGACATCTAATTATTTAAGGATTTATTTTGAATATCACCTATCTAGAGAACTCAAACTTGAAAATGAACACTTATCTCAGTCAGTGGTTGATGCAAGAGTAATGAAATCTTAGGAGAAGATACCTTCATTCATTCTTCAAGCTACAACACATGTTTTTAGTGCCAAAATCGTAACTTAAAAACAAGTTATGGATTCATGAGGAAAGGAATGTGAGACAAACCTATACCAAGATGTTTAAGTCAAGAGAAGTCTAAAACCACTCAATCCCTATCTCTCCTTCCTCAATAATCCATAACATTCCCATCATGGAGATCCATTTAAGAAAATATGTAGAAGAAACATTAGGTTTTGGTTGTCAAAAGTGAGAATATTAGTGACAGGAATGAAGCATCCATGACACCACTCAATTTGACCTCTCTTTTAGAATTCTTTCAAGGATATTCCATTCCACTTCTTGAAAAGGATCCTATCATTGAGGAAGAAAGTGAGTATTGTCAAGTTGTGGTGGAAGCTAATGAAGGTAATTTAAGTGAACTTGAAGAGGAAATTACCATTCGTATACCTCTTAGTTAAAAGAGGTACAACTTAGCCCTCAAGAATGTGAAATATGGTTAACATAAAAAAGATCAAGGTAAAAGAGATGAGTTATAAAAGGAAGACATTTCAGATGACCAAGAAGAATATGACATTGAAGATATCCTTGATGACATGGAAGCTAATATCTTCCATAAAATTCTTTAAGAGTGTAAAAGTGTAGAATTTATCCAATTTTAAATATATCTATAACAACGACACAACCCTAAAGGGGCTTTAGTTGGTCAAGAGATAGATAAACCAATTTATGAGGTTGAGGAAAAAGATATCTTTGATGAGAGGCAAAATGATCAAGTTATTATTATGGATGAAGAATATTTTGATGATCCATCAAATGTGGTAAGAAGTGGCCTAGAGTTCCATGATCATGGCCAAGGAGATATGATTCCCAAATATTTATCAAATTATGATATGTCTACTCCTACATCAACCATTATCCAACTTGAAGAGTGTCCAATCAAACTAGATCTATATGATAATAAGTCAAAGGACTTGTTTGACATCATAAGATCAGGTTATTCTCTTGTTAAATTATGTCATGATCTAATTTAGACTCAAGAACACAATATCACCAATAAATAAGAAAGAATACATCAAACCATGTCATCTCAAGGGGCTATCTCATTATAAGGTAACTTGATTAAGATCCTCAAGCAAGGTTAACATCCCCTCCTCTCATTTGCATATGTATCTTCACTATTGCAGAATATAATTACACTTTAGTTTCCTTAATATTTTATGAAACAAGATTCATCTCTCTTGGAAGTCAATCTTGTAAATGTGCCACAAGATCTACCTCAAAATGTTTAGTTTGATCAAGAGTAGCCCATGATTGAGGCAAAAATGAGGTTGTTCATGTAAAATAGACAAGCGTGGGATGAATATGATTGGTTATTATATTCACATAGAAAAAATATGAATCTAAAAAAGGATAAAGAAGGTCTAATTTCAATTCCAAGAGGCTATAAACATGCCAACATCCATAGATGTAAGTGGAATTTCTCATTAAATGAGCAATGCCTAATTAGACTCTAGTCAACACATGATAATATGACCTCATGGTGCCATGGTGATCAAATGAGATTTCAATTTTATCCTAGAGGAGAAAGAGGTTTTGTATAGGTTATTTGTTTATAGTAGGTTATCTTTGTCTATTTTACAATAAGTGTGTCAACACATGTGTAGTGTATTAGCCTTAACTACTTTAGTGTCTTGTCTTTTTACTTTCTTAGGTGTTATGTTTTGTTTGCTTTTTTTTCTTATGTGTGTGAGGTTGTTATAGTCCTTGAAGAGGTTTACTAAGGAACTTGTCTAATTATCAATCCAAGTGAGGAGATCATCTCATTTTGGGTCATGACTACCATGGAGAGATAGTGGGTTCCATTGAACAATAGGGTAGTCAAGCCCTATGAGTCACCAAAGAAGTTGAAAATTTGGCTTCCTAAGCCAAATTTCAACCCCTAAAATAAAAAACTTTCCCATGACACCTATCCAATTTTCCATGGTGATCTTCATGCATTATGATGTATTATCTGCTATTTTTTATAAACATTTTAGCATTGTTAGAGGTGTCATGCTATTTGCTATAGCCTACTTTTGAAATCATCATGTAATATCTATTTTGGGTATTTGAGTGATGTACTAACTTGTAATGTTGGTAATTGAGTAAAGACTATCAAGGTGATTTTTGAGTTATAAATAATGGGCTAATCTCTATTTTAAGGTCTCTTAACAAAATTTAAGGTAATTTGGAGAGTTTAAGGTTTATGGTTATCATAGTATATGTGCTTGTTTTAGCCATTTATTTTGAGAGAGGCCTTGTCAACAATATGTGTATATGTTTGAACCTTTTTCAAGTCATAACATGAGGACTAGATTGTATTCAAGGTCATTCTTCATGATTTACTCATTTAAACCTATTTGAAGCCTTGATTCACCCTTTAAGACATCAAATGGTCCTTAAAACATGATATATGAGTCAAAATTGCATTTTAAAATTTTTAAAAGGGTACATTTTGATGTCACAAAATAAATGAAGGATCTTAAAAGGGGTTTCATTGACATTTTAATTCATAACAAGGTAGTTTCATGAATAAATGGGTCCTTTTGGAGTTAAATACATCTTAGTCCACCAAAAGAGGGCCCCAAACATGGGAAAATGTGACCTTTAATCTTTCCCACCTGTACTAAATGATGTCAAAACATGTTTGACTCCTTTTTCCCTCCCTCTACCCTCTAATGGATTTACTTTGAAAAAATGCATAAAATAAGGTGTTTTGTAGCCTCATACAGACCTGTATAGTTAGGTCCATATAGAATGAGGTTAGACATTTCATGAGGTTTTATTTTATATATCTCATAAAATTTTAACATCTAAAAGATGCAAAATAAGACAAAAACTAATCCCTCTCTTCCATCAAGTTCTTAGGTAGCTCAAGAGAGCTATTTCAATTTGTGGTCGATATAGATAGGAGAGAGAATATACAGGTATGATATTTTGGTTAGAGTATGGGACAGTAGTTGGATTCCATATTTTGTAATTTTTTCTTAGATTTCCTCTACTCCATTATAAAAAATCACTGAGAAGGTGAGGCAATCACTGTGTTATCTCCATCCAAGTAGGGTCCCACTTTACTTCATTTTCTCCCTTTCTAAACTTGGTGATAGAGGTATGGATATTTAGGTGACTTATTAATAGTATACACAACATTATAAACCATACAAAAGACCCACATCATGTGTGTTAGCCATCATGATATAATAAACCTTCTTGTGGATCTATTTGTAGGTTGGTAATAGTGGGTTCTTTATATTTCAAGGCTTTCAAAGGATGTAGAATGTTAATGATGTCTCAAAAATAATTTAAAACCCCATTTAAGCTCTCAAAAATGGGTATTAATTAATTTAAAATATATAAGACCCAAAAAATGGTCATTACTCATAGTCCACATATAGTCAAGTGGTATAGATCAGACTAATGAGCATGTAGGCCTACCTGAAAGCATCTAGCATAGTGTTTCCAAAGTGTTTTAGAGTATAATGAGGTTGAATATATATATTTCAGTATGATTAAATATGTGGGGCATAATATATCAAGTTTATTAGTGGTTTTTATACTTTGGAGTTTTCATGATGGCTTAGATTCAGTTAGTTAATCTTCAACATTATTTTAAGACTTGTAAATATGTTCCAAAGACCAAGATGAGTGCCAAGCCTAACTAAAGATATATTTAGTATAAATATAGGTATGAAACCTTAAAATTCTAATAGGATTAATTTTATTTTTAATCCCCGTCATCAATTTATTTCATATATGAAGACTTATTGGGAGGCTCAAGATGTTCTTTATAAAGTGCATAAAGTCCCCAAGAGTGTTATCTCATAGTCTTGTCATGAGATTGCATATGTGAGGGGTAAATAAGGCATGTAAGTTAGTCCCAATTCCTATAAATAATTTTTTAATCCTTTATAATACCATAAAATCTAAATTAGGGAACTAAGACCTTTATGGATGCCTATAGCCAATTATGCCTCTCAATATTTTAGGGTTGCAGACAATAAAGAAGTTTCTTTATCTTTCCACAAGTCCAATATGTCTAGTGAATAACAAACCACAAAAGATAAATTGAGGATAATCAAGAAGGATCAAAAATATCATGAATAGGTAGGAAGGATTGAGAAATAGAGCTAAAAAGGTAGACCTATGAGAGAGAGAGAGAGAGAGAGAGAGAGAGAGAGAGAGAGAGAGAGAGAGAGAGAGAGAGAGAGAGAGAGAGAGAGAGAGAGAGAGAGAGAGAGAGAGAGAGAGAGAGAGAGAGAGAGAGAGAGAGAGAAATAAAAATAGGTTTAAATTAGATAAGGGATGTTTATATAGTGATATTAGAGCCACATGTTCATCTTCAGATAGATCAAATCCCTAAAGACTTAGTTTAGGCATATTAGGCCTAAAACCAAGCTTAAGGCCTCAAGACCTCACCTCCACTTTATGGCATATCTAGATCCCCATCATAGAATTTAAGTCATAAAGAGGTTTAAGAGGACTATTTAGGTCTTGAAAAGGATTATTTAGGTAGAAGAAAGCAAAGAAGTGTCAAATGTAGTCTTAAGAATTATTTTGATCTACACTACCCTAGGCTACCATCTTGAACCATCAACTCAAATTATCATATCTAACTAAGAATAATGACTTAGATCAAATTATATTAAGGGTTTAGGACACCTAATCACTCACCATTAATGGATGAAAGAGTTGCATTATATAATCCATATCTTAGAATAAACCTTAACACTGGAACCTATATAGAGTGCCTAAAAAAGAGCTCAAAGGCCACTAAATTTCACTTGGTACTAACTTTACATGATTCATGGGACCAAGATAAGTTTAGGGGTTTTAGAGGGTTATATTATTTCAACATCTATGGCCATAAGTTTTGGGTTTGAGGTATGTACTTTATGAACCATTATTAAGATGGTAGCCACTAAATCCTTACATAAACCTTAGTACACACCCAATGGAAGAAAAAATAAAGATAATGCACTCAAATTATTTGAATGGATAAAAAAAACACATGAACCATATGGTGGAATATAAAGAATATATGTTCATGGTATTGGTCTATACGAACAACTATATATACCTTATAAAAACTATATTTTTGTAAGATTTTATCATATTATCAAAGTGCAGAGTCATATGAATAGCTTAAAATCATGGAGGAAAATAGTATGAGGTGAATTACATATTATTAAGGTAAAAAATATTCAAATTTATGCATATAAATTACCTTTTAGGTTTACACTAAAGAACCAGACTATAAAAGATAGTAAGGAGACCTAGTCACTTAAATGGGGTAGAGTTATAGGTGTATATTAGTTTGGAGGCATATGGAATGGTATATTATGTTGGTTTATACTTGAAACATCCATTCCCAATATTATATGTGAGTTCATGGCCATCCAAGCAGTCAACATCAAGAGACTAGGCCTAATTGCCTAGTAGTCCTACTTGGACAACTAAAAAAGATGCTTTTAGGTGTAGATGGGTTGCTAGATGAGTCAGTATAGGGCCATTACACTTATAAATACCTCATGAAAGTGATCAAGGTACTTATCATGGCCATTATAGAGGATGGGATAGTTACTAAGACTAGTCAACATGCACAAACGAAAGGTGAGATGTTAAATGCTTTATGGAGGCATATTTACACCATATTTATGATTTGTAACTACTAAGGAAAGGAGTGATTGAATATGATGGTGTAAATATGATATTTATGAGGTCAACTAAGACTAAATTAACCTCTAACACTCCACCTCAACACCAAAAGGGCCCATTGAAGACAACCAACCATGAGGGCAATACATAGAGGGAGCCCAAGGATTGTTATGGCTTCTTGTAACTAATGATGAAATCAATGATGGTCATTCATGACCTCTAAATTTCAAATTCATGTTAGTTTCCCTCTCTTTCTCTTATTATCATTCTATATATTGAGCCTCTAATGCCATTTTATCTATCCTTTAGTTAGGTATGATGAAATCCTACCTAGATTTACATTTGGTAAACCTCTTCAACTGATATATGCAATGGTATAACTTCTTCATGTTGGTCTCTAGTGTGTTATATGATTGTTTGATATGCATAAGTGGTAGGTTTTCTCACTTTTAAATTCATTACTTCAAATGGATTCTATTAGATTATTTTATGTAAGTCGTATGTTGTGTCAAACGTTGGTGATTGTACTAAAAGTGTAATCTGGTTGGAAGTATCTCAAGACATACATCTCATCTATCACCTCCAAGTTGTATCTATCTACTCTAACCTTCATGTGAAATAATAATGCATATAATTATTTGGAGAGATTGTTTAGTTCATATATTATTCATTAGTGTTATTACTAGGTCAAAAAGAGTGGATAAGTCATATTGGTACAACACCTCTAGTAGTATAGGTTTCCTTTCATGCACTTCTTTATCCATTTTCATGTCAATAATCAGTAGGTTTAGTATTTGAACCATAATAGATGCACCATGGGAGATAGCCCAATAAGCTATAAGTTTAGCCTAGTCATTGGTCACCCAAATTCTTGAGATAATCTAATGTTACCCCAAAATTGGAGGTAGGCTTGAAAAATATCCTCATATTATATAGTTTAGAGTGTTAACAATTAAAAATACCAATTTGGCATGAATCTTATGCTCAAATCAGAGGGAGTGAAAGATGAAAAATTAAAATCCATTGAATCAAGACTTAAGCTAATTAAATTGACCTAGACAACTTATCCTCTACCTCTACCATGCCTTTACTAAACATTTACAACCACTTTTATGTCATTGACAAAGGCCTTAGAGAATATATCACCCATAATGCATTCCAATTGCTAAATTGTCTAAAAATCCTAAATCTTATGGGAGACCCATGTCTAAAATCACTCATATGGAATGGGAAACCAAATGAAAATCCATGTTAAATAATCCCATTATCTTTAAACTAGCTTCTAACCTAGAACATGACCCCTTATCAAAGGATGGTTCATGTCTCTACACTAACGAGTTAGCTGACCGTTACCCAATCACAAAGTATCGTATTCCTAATTAGATTATGGATCACCTATATTATGAAGTTATAGGCCTTAAGTTACATCAATAAGGCACAATCTAACCATTTTCAATGATTAAGTAAAAGGGAACTCATGGTATCAGATTTAAACCATTTAGGAGTGATCCCATATATCTAATTCATGTTTCACCACCAACAACTAGAAATAATGATTTTGATAGTAATGTAGGGTCCAATTATAAATTCTACAATGACTTTGCAACTACAAATTTATGTAACCCCCATGTCATTTGTATCATTATCCCTATTTATCAACATTCACATGTAACCCTTTACCATCCATAATTAATAGATTGGGACTAACAAGAGTCAATAATGTCATTAGATGAGTTCAAAACTAATGAAGCCATATATGAATTTTTTGGTTTGAGGAGTCACATTCCTCTTGGAGACCACAAGTAAGGATTTACTATTAGATTGGATCTTACTACCTACATCAGAGAGAAGGTGATCTTCTTTAGCCAAAAATAAAAATAAAATCAAACATTAAGGTTTGAAAGTGAAAATATCTTTGAGGCTCTTTCTAACTAGGGAAAAAGTAAATAAAAAGTCAAGTCTTTTGGTGGAAATTGGTTATCAGCACCATTAGATGGGTTGTTCACCACTCTTCTTATGAAGAATAGGAGACCAATAACCCATAGTATATTTATGTATTAGATATCAATATTGAGGAGAAGCACGCTTTTGATTAGATTTTTCAAGATTGCCTTTAGGTGTTTATATCATGGCTGATGCTAGCACTAGGAGATTATAATTTGGCTTATTTAGGAGAATTATATGAACTAGTCTACTTAAAGGACTTTTATATTACCAATCAATTCAACTCCTTTCCAACTATTCTAGATGATTTTTATACACTTATAGTGGAGGTCACTTTAGAGATAAATATTAGGACTCCAGAGGACCCAATATTTGGCCCCAAATATTTCTAAGTATAGGATCTATAGTAACACATCAAACACTTGGGTGTGAGGTAATAATTTGGTATGATTTTTGTTTTGTCATTTTGTACCACCAACTTTTAGGTAGCTAATTAACTCCCTTCTAACTCAATCATCATCAAGAAGTAGGCACATAAGATAATCATGAAATAATGGAAGCATAGTAGTGGAGCTAACATAATGATTACATGTAGCACTAGCTTAGTAAATAACATGCTCCATTCACCATGACACTAAGATGCTTCAAAACATCATAAAACTGATATGAATCTAGTAAGAGGAGAGGAGATTAGAGTAACGAATCCCTATATTATTAATCCCAGATGCTATATTCACCATTAGCTATTAGAGTATAGTTTAGGATGCCTCTAATACTCCTCATTATAGTTCCCAAGCTCACCTATGAGCCTTTGGGCCCTTAACATCTTTAAGAGAGCATTTTCTTAGTTTTTATTTGTATATATACTATGTGTTTAAACTCTATTAATGATGGATGGTGTTGTGTCTAATGAGTTAACACCTGATTTATGTGGTTGTGACCATAGGATTAGAATGAGAAGGGCTTGAATAATATTTCAAAATATTGAATGATTAAATTTATGTTATGTATATTGAGTTCTCATGAGATTTCATCTTAGACCATTCATGCCACTTATGTAGTGAATAATGTCATTAACACCCCATATAAAGATTCTTTAAGTATAATAATGGCCCTGTGCCTCATGCTGATACTTATACTAAAGCATGAGACTAAGCCTAAAGTCCTTAATTCAAGTACTCCATTAAAAACCCCTTAGTGTCTAATTGACACTAAGTTAAGGAAACCAAAGGCTTGTGCCCATAAAGCTATAAAACCACTTCATATAGGATTTCACCCAATAAATAGTCGGATACTCCCCATAATAGATTTCACCCATGAATGTACCACTATAATTTTACTAACCAAAGTCCTTGAAATATAGAGTTACACTATGACATAATTAGCCCAACACATGCCCTGATCCTTTCTCCACTATGGTTTGTGTAAGTGAATAAGGTTTACACCTTATGTGAAGTGATGCCAACACAATTGAGTCATAAATGTTGAAAAACTATAGGATTTATTTAAGGTTTGCACCACATTGTAATAATTCTAAATATAACTTTTGTAGATAGATAGGAATTAGACAAGGCTAATGAATTAAGACACCAAATTTTCTAAAAAATATTGATTCCATTGTCAAGACTCATGTTGAATTTTGTTGACATAATGGTACACCAGAATGATGCTCTGATTCTTCCTCAAGAACATTGAGTGCAAGATGGAATAAGTTGAGGACAACTTTGTGCTAAGGCACCCAACCTGTAGAGGATAAAATCCAAGGAAGTGGGTCTACAACCATCTTTATGATGCTCTGTATGAGCTTTTATTTTATGAATGACTAAAGTAGGTATACTTATGCTTGGATGCTTATGTGACACATAGAATTAAAAGTTATAAACAACAACTTGAGTGGATGAAAGAGTGCCTAGAAAGTATTGATAACTTAGATGCCACTTAGACTAGAATTATAAATAAATGGTGGTAGCAGGAATTGAACTGCTATGTGATTGAGTTTGAAGTATCAACATATTAATTCCCTAAAGAAGAAGAATATAAATTATTGCATGAACATAAAGGCACATTTATGAGAGAGTTTGACACAAAACTCAAAAATATAATGGTGGATTTTGTCTTTGAAACTATGAGAATGGAAGGTTAAAGTCCTTTCACATATGAGAAATGAAATAGGGAAGAAGGGGATGTGGAGGTGAAGAAAAATGGAATGGGATGAGAAATTTGACACAAGAGAGCTCAAGAGATAAACTTATAATAAGATGAGGCATATGATGATGGAATATATAGAACCTAAAAGTGTCGTGAGGACCCTTAGTGAGTGGGAAGGGCATGGGGAAGGATCTCTTGAATGTTAATAATGCCCAGATGAGGGAAACCTTAAAGCTATAAAATAAGCTCCACAGTTGACAAGTCAATAATTCTTTGGGTCTCTATATAATTTGACCATTAGATATGTGATAGATTCACCTACTCCATTTGAACATATAGTGTGAGCTCATGCATTGGATCCCTCATAGGAAGATAGAAAATTGATAACTAAACCCATTGTTAACTAGGACTTTGACCATTTTATACAACCATAATTTTTTGATTTAAGAAGTCACTCCTTATGAGGAGATAAATTAGGATACATCTTAACCTTTGGGCACTAACCCAACTAGATAAAACATAAGCACAATCATTCTAGTTTAGCTAATATCAATTGCATAGCTTGGGAAATATCCTAAAGGAAGTGGCTTGATGCCACTAGTTAGTAGTATAATACCATCATCATTTATGGTACTAATGGTAACAAAAATACTAGCACCTAACCTAGTGGTTGAAGGCATTAAAGAACCACTACAAGGAAAATTACTAAGGGGAAAAGTGCCTCAAATACTGGTTATCCACCCCCCACCCTAGATTTATTATGAGATGGCCATGCATCTACCCAAGTATCGAAGCATAGAGAATGTCATAGAGCATGTGCTCTAATGTTAACTATAATAACATGCTCAAGATATAATCTAGTATGAGCATAAGGCAACCTAGTTCATAATAAATCTACTTGATTATGCACATACATGGTATAGGAAGTTTGATCCTAACCAAGATATGGTTGATTATGATACCTTGAAGAAAGTTTTCTTGAAGGAGTTTGACATACTTGAGTTTGAATAGTAGATCATCACCATACTCAAAGAGATTAACAAAGGATTATCAGAGAATATGTGTCTATATAATGCTATATTCAAAACCCTTATTTCCAAGATCCCTTATGATATTCACCCCTCCCAACATACACAATGGTTCATTAGGGGATTACTAGTACTATTCATAAGGCCATTGTCTTTGAAAACATCTGTAGACCTTCGATAAGTCTTTGAGGTCATGCTCAGAGTTGAGGTAGTCAAAATAAATGACACCATAATTATCCCTTTTATAGAGCCATAGATAATGGCTATGGACCTCCAACTATAGAAGCTAACCACTAGTTCATAATAAGACACTCAAATTAGGTTATGGTACATTGACTTCAAGATGGAAGGCCATAATATGAACAAATGCCCTTGAAGGAATGTGCACACACTAATTATTATCTATGAGGTTTATCATGAGGCACATGATGTTTGAAATTATCCTTTATTTTAATGCACTCGTTAGGTTAGCACAACCACCTATTGCTGATTATGTGATGCTTACACTCATATCATGATTGATTTCCATATAATTGATGAAATACATGAGAACATGGGGAGATGTGCATGATAAGCAATGGGATCAGTAGGAAGGTAGGGATCCTAGGGAAATGAGGGATATGGATAATATAATTTATGCTAGAGGATGTTAATATGAACCCAAGGGTGATGTGGTGAATGTGGTAGAGGAAGGTTCCCACCATAATCATGTTAAAAGTATGGTTTGACCAAACACTATCAACATGATTTCTCTATGTATTCAACATGTAATTATTAATAAATAACACACAAGGTTAAAGAATGCCCTAACTTGTACAAAAATTGACCCAAGGAAAGACTAGTATAGATAAGGGTACAAGGATTATCAGATGTGAGAATAAAGTAGAGAAATGGACTCTGAAGGTGCAACCAATTCACACAGAGCTAATCAAAGTATAGGCAACTACTTAGAGTGGAATCATCACCCAAATACCAATTACACTAGTACTAAAGTTGTGCCTAAAATATGGGGAGATAAGCCACACTAAGCACATAATGTAGCCTAAACCCAAAGATACACCCTATCTAGACCCTACACATCAAAAAAATGTATTGCATTAGGATATGAGCATGATCTATAACCTACAAGGAGAGATCTAACTATTATAAGACCTAGAGAAATAGGCTACCACTTCTCACAAGAAGTAAGATGTTCATGAAGCTAAAGTACAAGAACTAACAAAGATATTATGCCTCCTATAAATATAAGCAATGCTAACTTTGTTTACAAAACTTGATTTTAGAACATGTAGGGTAGTAGTTAGTTAAAGTTGTTACACCACACATGGAAATGGCATATGAGGTCAAGCATACCCAAAATGTAGAGTATGACCAAGAAATCCTAGTGAATGCCACCATCGATGGATGGTCCATCTATGAATTCCTTATTGACATAGGTGTTAAGGTCAATATCATGACCAAGAATGCATGAGAAAAGATGGGTAGGCCAACCTTGAGGCCTTCTCCCCATGTACTCTTCATGGCCAACAAAACTTGAGCATAGTTGATCAAAATTTTAAAGTTTTCATTTTAGATATTATGGGTGTTGAATTCCATGTTGACTTCAGAGCAATTGAGTTGGCTAAATAAGATAACTATCCAGTGTTTATAGTAAGGCCATGGTGTTACATGAATAATACTAATATGCACTTCAAGAAGTGATATATGACCTTTGAAAATGGTAGGGAAAGGGTAATTATTCCCCTATCAAGTGACCAAGGACCCCCTTATGTAGAGATAATTGATCTTGAGGATGAGATCAACCATATATACAATGTAAAAATGCAAGGCATCGAGAATCTCAACCCCAGTAATCAAGGAGTGCTCTCTTGTGAATATGGATAGTTGGACTTGGATACCATTGATGTCACCTTTTATTGATGGTTCAAAGAATATTATGAGGCCACTAGTCATAGGTGTCTCTTGGTGTACACAAAAGAACCAAAATGTATGAAGACTAGTTCGGTCTGTATTGATCACGATCTAAAACAATGGGTCCCTTGCAATGAGTAGAAAATAAAGAAGGTACTTCACCTAAGAAAAGGTAAGATTATGATGCTCTCAAAATTTTAAGGGAGAAACCTAGTGTAAAATTATGTCTATGATCTCAAATCATGCATCCCTAAATAAATAGATAAAATGGGCACACTAGTGTATACATTGAGAAGCATTATCACCCATTAGATGGTAGTTTAAAATTTTAACTTGCCAACTTGGAAAGATGTGAAAGCAACCATTTTTAATATATTTAATATAAGTAATAAGGACTTGGCAACTTTTATCCCATAACACATGTGTACTTATATGAAGAGACATTAAATTATTGTGGTGTAATTTCCCCAAAGAACTTATGGGTACACATCTTATATATAAATCTGAAGACATTAGGGCAAGAATGATACATGGTCAATGAGATGTGCCATGAAATGACCAATTAAGATGACCTTAGGGATACATTTTTGGACACTTTCTCCTTTTCCCACATAACTTTGGGTTGATCAAGCCATTATAAGTGATTTAAAGGGCAGTATTTGAGGATATCATAATCCTCAAGGATTACCTAAAAGACATGCTTGGGGATAAAGTGCTAGTGATCACAATTTTATTTGAGGAATAAATGCTCAAAAGTGACTCGAGTGAAGAAGATGATGAAACTTGGAAGGAGTGTTACTAGAAATCTCTGACAATAAAATGAAATCTCATATGCCAAATAGATGATAGTGCTCTCGATGAAGAATATCTAACTCATCTATGCATAATGAAAATTGAGGAAAATTGGAAAGTCAAGGACTCATACTAGGTAAATAATGAGCCCTACCACACACCACCACTAAAGAACATCAAGGTGGACATCAACACAAAAAGAGAGCCAAAGATGGCTACTCTAGGAACCTATTGGTCTAACACAGAACTAGCATGCATTATAAATATCTTGAAGGAATTTTAAGACTTGTTCCTTAGGAATTATCAAGATATGAATGAAACCTACCCATCCCTTGGGATGATGAGAATAAATATATTCAATGACATTATACTAATCAAGAAGCACCCCTATAGGATGAATCCCAACCTCCATGCTAAGTTTAAGATAAAGATCGATGCAATGCTAGTTGCAGGGGTCATTTACCCTATGTAGGAGTCTAAGTGGATAAGCCTAATGGTGATAAGCATAAAAAATATTGGCATATTCAAATTTTCATAGATTATATAATGATTAATTCTTACTACATCTTTGACACCTTCCCAACTCTATTTAGCGATGAATTCTTAGATGGCTTCATAGGCTATGAGATCTATACCTTCACTAATAGGTTATTTGTATACCATCAAGTCTAGATTGAGGAAGATAAGCCCAAAATAAATTTTATGATCGAATGGTTTTATTTTTATTATAACATGATGTTATTTAGACTTAATAATGTGTTATCCATGTTTTGTAGACTAGTGATCACCACATTTAAAGACTTCATCCACAATTTTTTCTAGGTATACCTAGATGGTTGGATGGTGTATGACCTTATGAAGGACCATTATGATAACCCATGCATAATTTTTGAAAGGTACATACAGATTTATCTATCCTTAAACCTTAAAAATTTCATCTTTGTGACACCTTTTAGAACCTTACTCAAGTACATCATCTATAAAGATGGTTTGCTCATTGATCCTATGAAGATTATGATAATCATTTAGCTCCAAAATCCTTACATATAGAAATAAATTCAAGCCTTTCATAGCTACTTTGGATATTATATAAAGTTCATAATGATATATTCAAATACTTTTGTACTGCTAAAGGAGCTCTTGTACAAGGATGGTCTATTCTACTAGGGCAAAGTGTAAGAGGATGCCTTTGAAACTTTGAAGCTCAAGTTGGCTAGTGCACTTATTTTATAATTCCCCGATTAGACAACCTAATTCCACATCCATGTCAATTCATCTATGATTTGATCCATTCTAGTGCATCTTGGTAAAGGAAAAATGGATCACCCCATCTCTTTCACTAGCAAAATATTGATGAAGGCAGAGCAGAACTATACCACAATTGAGTGTGAGGTACTCATCATGGTCTATGCCCTAGAAATATTTAAATAACAAATTTTGGTGACCCCATTTATTTCATTCATATACCATAAGGTGATTAATTAACTCATGAATAATCCCATTATCCATGGGCACATTTACAAATGGATAGTTATATTTCAAGAATTCTAGTTTTTCATTATCATCAAGCCAAGAAAAGATAACTCAGGCCTAGACCATTTATCCTATATCAAATTTAGTGATACAACAAGACCTACTAAGGATGATATATTAAATGAATAACTCTATAGATTCTAGTGTGCCCCTACATACTTGGTAGAGAAATCCATTTTGTTAACATCTAAATTTTCACCCCAAATAATGACAATCAAAGAAAAGAAATAACTCATAGTTTGCACCACCCCCTTCTAGGTCATTAGCAAGGAACTATACAAACTAGGAAAAGATGAAATCCTTTGCCAATGTGTCTTGGAAAATTAAATGAAATTCATTTTACATGAGGCACATGAGGGGATAGTATGAGGCTATTACATAGGAGATGCAATGATGCATAAGGTATTACAATCAAGCTTATGGTGGCCAAATCTATTTCAATATGCAAAATATTATACCAAGGCATGCAACATATGTTATTACATAGGGAATCCCAACCACTAGGATGAGATACCTCTCATCCCTATTCTTTCTTAGGTGCCATTCAAGAAGTGGGCCATTGATTTTGTTGGACTAATTACTCCTGTAACATGATGCACAAGCATGAGATACATTCTAATAGCTACTAACTATTTCACTAAGTGGGCTAAGGAAATGCCAAATAAAAATGGCACTACCACCATAAATACAAAGTTCATATGGGAGAACATCATAAGCCAATATGGATGCCCACTCAGCTTGACTAGTAATAGGGGCATACTATTAATTAATGAAACTATGTAGATCCTACTGATATAATACATAATGTCACACTATAAGACAACACCTTATCATCCACAAGTGAATGGTATAATTGAGGCATTCAAAAAGATCTTGGGGATATGCCTCATAAATATATGCAATATTAGTCACAAAGATTGGGATTATTGAATGTCAATAGTGCTATGGGAATATCACACAATCTACAAGTTCTTGAACAAGGCTACACCATTTTAATTAGTGTTTGGTACTGAGGCAATTCTATTGATGGATTTTTTTGTGCCATCATTGTGCATCATTTGAATTGGTTAATTAAATGACCAAGAATCATTGAATGTAATAATGTAGGACTTAGATCATTTAGATGAGGTATATGCTCATGCAAGGTGGAGCTAGTAGATAGATAAGGCATGCCAAAATATTTTGTATGATAGGCATATCAAGCACAAAGTATTGACTGAAGGAGCATTAGTTTTGATTTATGATTCTAGGTACCTTAAGCACTCAGGAAAGCTATAAATAAGGTGGATGGGTACATATGTCATCCAAAATATATTAGAGATTGGTAAATGCAAGTTACACATATTTTAAGGTGAGATGCTCCCTGGGCATTTCAATGATGAAAAATTAAAATGTTATAGGTAGTAGGATGGTACTTGTGCCATTAGATACCAGCTCCCTAGTCATGAGTCAATGATATTATGTGACCAAAGTAAATTTTATCACAAACCAAACAGTTATTAATGAACTGAGTTATGGGGATAAGAAAATAAGTGGTGAATTGAGGCCCACTGATAACACTCTTCTAGTTCCTTCATGCATAATTATAGCTAGGTGAGTTGAGCACATATGCTTTCTAAGCACTTGAGGCCAAACATATAAGTTATGGGCACATGAAGTTCATCAAATTTAGAAATAGTACTCTAGATATTATTGTGTAAGATTCAGCGAGTGAGGCACATTGAGGCCCATAAGATAATTATTCTGGTGCTTCTACACATAATACCAACTGGGTGAATTAAGCAATATTAATTCCTAAAAACTTATGACCAAACACCTAAGTATCTAGGTGTATATAACTTGTTGAACTTGGAAAATATGAATACCATGTGATAGGCAAAGATGCATAAGATACTCATGTGCATATGATGAAAGAAAGGTATATAGGATGTTAAGAGTGTAAGACACCTAGAGAGTGAATCACTAGAGGACCAATGTAAGGGATTTGTATGGAGAAGGATAGGCCAAGGAAAGAGGTAAAAGTGTAGATAAATCAACCAAGACAAGAAAGTGTGCATAGAATGGAAGAAAAGGAAATGGGATAATGGAGGCTGAATCATGCATATGTGAGGCACTAAACCTAGGTGGACATAAGGAAGGTGAAAGTCATGCCAATTAAATAAAATCATAGGAGAAACATCATTATAATAAGTTGTCATCCACCTAGAGTAAGGCAAGAAGTGTTCATTTGAAATACACATCACTTCACTAAAATATTGTTAGGAGAATTAATTGAGGCAATCGTATAGGTATTAAGATTCAAATTAAATACGTGAATGATAGCATATTTTTGTGGATTTCATTATTTTTTATGAATCACAAGAATTATAGGTGTTGCCACACCATTAAACACCTAAAATTAATATGGTAGATGAAATTAGGGTATAAATTAGCAAGATGCTAACTAGTTTAGGTTCTAAACTTGAAAAAAATTATATATAGAATGCACAATGAACTAGAGTGAACCAAGGCCTAAGGAAAAAAATACTACTATAGTGAGGCTTACAGCACACCTAGATGCTAAAAGTGAATTATTTTGTATAGAAATGTATTGTGTCCCTTGTGAGATTAGCATAGAAAAGTAATGGACACTAATTGGGCAAAAACTTGGTAGCAAAAAATTGTAGTGTTGTCAAAACTACCATTAATGGCACATGAAGCTTGAGATCCAAAGACATAGTTATAGAACTTGAGACTATGAAAATAACCAACAAAAATTGAAGGTTTGGGCAAGATAAACATACCACACTTCAACACTAACCAATTTAAGGGGAAAAACACATGAGCTCTAACCCATAATAGTCATTGAAGGATGCCAACAGTGTGTGTATAAAAGAAGCAACCATGACAAAAAAGAAGGCATAGCTAGTAGAAGGAGCTAGTATCATTGAGATCTATCTAGAGGCAAATGCAAAGATGTACTATCAAGAAATTTAGTTTCTAAAAGGGGTTTTGATCATAAAGAGCTAGGCATCCTTCACACACAACTAATAGCTCAAGGAATATAACCACCACACTATGAGTAATATACAAGACATATCACAAGACTAGGTAGTAGATATGGGGACAAAGACTAAAGCAAGCACAACACTATTTTCTATCTCCATTTGGGATAAATTGGAAACCACCAGTACAACTCAACTTTATGAGTTATCATGTTTTGTAAATATATAATATCTTGTATAGTTCTTCCTCTCACATGTCCATGAGGACTGATTCTACTTTATAGGGAGGCACATGAGGTTTTCATCTAGACTCATTCAAAAAATCACTAGACTCCTAAACTCCTACATAGACATCTACCAAATGATGGTGAATGATGTAGAAGTTAAAAGGGTCTAAAATCTCTTATGATACTATAAGGGAGGTTTTACATTCCTAATCAAATATATCAAAGACCCAAGGAATAGGGAATTTGTATACCTTTTAAGTTAAAAATTGAGCCTTGATATTTGATGGTTAGATGTCACCAAGGCTTACCTATGCATCACCTATCACATGGTGTAGGGGGTTAAATTTTACATCACCAAATTTAAAGTAGAGTAAATGGTGAAGAATGCACTAAAATGTCACACAATGTGAAAGGCCTTCTAGTGGAATTTTGATTATCATAGAGGAAATTAGAGTGCTACATGGTGACAAGGATAACATTTGGGTCTTCTTGGTACATAAGGAATCTCTAGATTTAAAATATCCTAACTTTACTTACCCCCCAACCTTCTCCCAAAAATACAAGACTCGTATAATGGGGTGGTACACCTACTATATTGAGGCATTCAAAAAGGAAAGGTGCATTATTGAAGAGCTCCCTCAAAATATATTTGGAATGATAGTTTTTGCCATAATGAAATAATACTGTGTAGTGTGCTTGGCACTCATGAATGTAAATAGATCCAACTAGCTAAAGTTCCCCTATACCTTCTTAGCTAAATACTTTAGGGACACGCTTTAAAGAATCCCCAAAGCATAATAGTTATAAATCCTAGAAAGTACCATGTATTTTGAATGAAGTAGGTTATGACACTAATACATGTACCTTGGGGAAAAAGAAACCAAGGATTATGAGGATGGCATAGATCACATTGACATCCATCCCCCTCAAAAGAAGGTTATACTTGAGAACATCCACATATTGTGCTATGATATGAATCTAAGGAAGAAGGGTGCATGCCTTTAAAATGATGATCACCTCCCCCTCCATATTGGTAATGAAGAGAAGTTGGTGCTAGTAGTAGTGAAGAAATATCCCCAAAATAAGAAGGGGGGAACACTTAAGGAGATGTAAGACTGCATCTAATTGAGGATCTCCTTCGGTGATGAAGCTACCCCATTAGTACCAAAGAAGAAGTGTGTGATATTCACACCAAGGAAAAATAAAAATAAGTCCAAGGGGCTGGTGGTAATTCCCATGATAATCTTCATAGAGATGGAGGTGAAAGAGGTGCATGAGGAATAGAATCACAATAGGTGCATGAAGATATGGTAGAGGAAGATGAAGGAAGGATGAAAGAATACATTGTTCAAGAATAATAAATAGGGTAAGATCCCCACACTATAAAAATTCATGAGGACCTCTAAGGTAACATTGTTTCCATGCTTGGGGGGGGTAGAAAATCCATTGAGCACCTCAACCATAGAACCTACTTCATTTCCCCCATGAACTAAGGAAGAAAAGAGGTGCTGATGGATGGAAATGGGGCTTATAATGGATCATATAGAGGTGGTTCTAGAGATATATTATAAAATAGAGGACATGAAGGCCAAGGGCATGACACCAAAAGAAATTTCACAAGTAGAGGCCAAAAAAATAAAGGCTGAAAAAGAGAAGGCCTTAGAACAAGCCAAGAAGAGGAAAGTAGAAAATAAGGCCTAGGAGGAAAGGGCCAAGAGAGAAATGGAAGAAAAGAAGGTTTCCAAAAGCACACAACCCATAAAGGGGAAAGCAGTAGGGGTTTTTAGCACCCCCACTAGTATAACAAAAGAATCCACACCACATGCATACCCAAGTATTGAAGGGATACCTAAAGACAAAGAATGTGATATTGACACCTTAAAAGAGAAAACATAGTGCATGAAAGAAACCTAACCGACATAGCAGGGTGAAGCTAGCACCAAAGAAGAAGAAGAAGAAGAAGAAGAAGAAGAAGACGAAGAAGAAGAAGAAGAAGAAGAATAAAATGAAGGGGATCAATGTGAGGAAGAACCCTTACTGGAGAAATAAGAAATATTAGAGGAGGACACTAGAGAAATCACTAGTGCTAAAGAGGAAGAGCATACAGAGCTTTCCATCACTAAAGAAGAGGGTACCAAGTGGAGCCTATGAGAGAAGGTGAAGAAGGGGTTCAATGATGAGGACTATTATATGATGGAGTGCATTCCTTTTGGATCTGCCATAATAAGGACATGCCAAAAAATATCCTTTGCCTTTGATAGTTACATGGACAAGACTCATTTTGAGTTTCCATAGAAGGTAATCCTAAGCACAAATCAGCTAAAATAAGGGCATGACTCCCTTCTTATCAACCCACACATAATGAATCTATTAAGGTCAGCCAAATACCTCATCTAAATCACCTTTGAGGTATCATAGAATAACATCATTAATAATGTTAGATCCTTAAATTATAATAATATCATGCTAGAGATAGAGGAGGAAATAAAGGCCATGAAATTCAATTTGTAAAAACTGGCTGAGCATTTAGAGGAAGCTGAGACATCCTTCCTGGATGGAATTGACACTAATTTTTTTTTGGAGGTTGATAAGGTGTGTGCACTATTAGAGTATATGCTCCCAATATTGAAGGAAAAATTAGCACTAGAAGAAGAGGACCCTTGTGCCACCATAAAGCAAGAGATTTTTACAAAGATCAAAGAGGTAGAAGACCTCTTTTCAAAGCTTTAAGAGGGAATAGAAGTGATTGATATAATATTTTAAAACTTCTCCACCCAAACATCAATCATTGATGCATGTCTCAAAAAGGAAAAAGGGGAGAAGGATACACTAATGACATAGGCATACACTATGATCAGGGATAAGCATGCATAGATCATGGTGTAGGTCAATACTTTGAGTGCCTAAATCAAGACCCAAGAGCAGGACCTAGAAGAACTTTTTTTGCACCTTACAAATGAAGGCCTATGAATAAGTAAAAATCCTATATGGAGGAATAAAAAATTAAAAGGAAAGGATAGAGGCCTTTAAGAAAGAGATGGAGTAAACTAACATGTTCACCCTCAGTGCCACCTCCATAAAGATAGACAACACTGTAGAAGAAATCAAGCTTGTAATCTAAGGCTTTAGGGACTTCAGAGTGAAAATAAAGGAGTGCATTCCTAAGTTTTATGTGCCATAAAAACTAGAAGACTAGTCTAAGGGTAGACTAATACTTTTGTATGGGGTAATTTTAGGCCCCAAATCCATTTAAGAGTAAGATCTGCACCAACACAATTGACACTTGGGCATGAGTCAATCACTTGGTATGATTTTTGTTTTATCATCTTGTACCCCTAGTTGGTAGGCTATTAACCAATTCCCTTTTGACTCAATCATCATCAAGATAATCATAACACAATGGAAGTAGGGTAGTGGAGTTATAAAAATTATTACATCTAGTGCCATCTTAGCAATCAACATTCTCCATTTACCATGGCATTAAGATGTTCTAAAACACTATGAAGCTGAGCTAAATCCAATTATAAGAAGAGAGGATATTAGAGTAACGAATCCCTATAGGATTGATCTCAGATGTTATATTCACCATTAGAGATTAGAGTGTATTTTTGGATAACTTTGAGGCTCCCCATAGTAGTGCCCAAGCTTGCCTATGAGCCTCTAGGCCTTTATCAGCTTTAAGATGAGCATTTTCTCAGTTTCCATTGATATATATATATATATATATATATATATATATATATATATATATATATATATATACACTATGTGTTTAAACTCTATTAATGATGGATGGTGTTGTGTCTAGTGAGTGTTAATCTAGTTTACTTGGTTGTGACCATAAGATTAGAATGAGAATGGTTTGTAAAATACTTCAATAGATTGAATCCTTAGATTTATATTATGTATATTGAGTTCCCATGAGCTTTTGGTCTAGCCTGTTCATGGCACTTTTGTAATGTAAGATGGCATCAACAGCTCATATATAAATGCTCTAAGTATAGGAATGACCCTACACCTCACAATGATACTTATGCTAAATTGAAAGCCTAATCCTAAGTCCTTCATATAAGTACTCCATTGGAACCCCCTTAGCACTTGGCTAATGCTAAATTGAGTAAACCAAAGGCTTGCACCCATGAAGCTATAAAACCACATCATATAGGCTTGTTCCTAATAGACAGTCAAATCATCCCTTGAATGGCTTGTTCTCAAGATAGTACCTCTATTTTATCACTAACCAAAGTCTTTAGAAGATAGATTTGTTCCATGGCATAACTAACCCAACACAAGACCCAATCCTTTCTCTATTATGCTTTAGGTGAGCACATAAGGCTTGTGCCTTATGTGAAGTGATGTCATCACAATTGAGTGTTAAATTTTGAGTTCTATAGGATTAGTCAATGCTTGTTCCACATTGTAACAAGTCTATATCTGACTTAGACAACTAGATAATCATTGGACAAGGCTGATGACTTAAGACCCTAACTTTTATACAACACCCAAAGTGTATTAAAATTGGTGCATCCAACATTGAGGAGGAATGTGAAGCTTTTATATCCCTTTTGAGGTAAATTTTTGACATATTTTCATGGGTTTTTTTTAGATATGCCAATTTTGGACCCCATCTTACTTATACACCATCAAATTATACATCCATATGCCAAGCCTGTTAAATAGAAGTTACATAAGATGCATCCTTGTATTGCTCTATTAGTAAATAAAGAGTTGAAAAAAAAACTTAGATACAAAATGCATTAGGCTAATTGAATATTTAGAGTGGATTTAAAACATTGTGCTAGTAATGAAATTTTTAGAAGGTATCAATATTTGTAGTGATTTTAGAGATATCAATAAAGACTAACCAAAAGATGACTTCCCTTGGCCTAATATTGACATGATAGTCGACTCAATGACTAGATATGAAATGCTCTCTCTAATGGATATATTTTCAAGCTATAATTAGATTAGAATCACACCAAAATACCAACATAAAATAGTATTCACCACTCCATGGGGAGCATTTTATTATCAGGTAATATCATTAGGACTTAATAATGTTGGATCCACTTAACAAAGAGCTATGATAGTGAATTTTCATGACATTGTTGAGGACTATGTTGATGATATATTAGGTAAATCAAAGACCTATTAAAATCAACCAATTGAGTTATGAAGAATCTATGAGAGACTTCATCAGTACAACATCAAACTTAATTTGAAGAAATGTGTATTTGGTGTCATTTCTATAAAATTATTAAGCTATGTTGTGTCTTGTAGGGACACTGAAGTCAACCCATCCAAAGTTCCTATAATTAGATAAATTCCACCACCATCTACCTTGAAATAGATCTAAAGTTTGTAGGTCAATATTTAATCTATCAGATGTTTCATCTCAAAATTAGCTGATAAATGCCATCCATTATTACACATGATAAATAAATGTGCTACATTCTCATAGAATGGAAAATGCTAAAAAACATTTAATCATTTTAAATAATATCATGCCAACTGACCTATTTTGTTTCCACCAACACCAAACAAGCCATTACTCCTTTACCTACCAACAACCAAGAATGCCTTGAGGGCATTTTTGGTACAACATGATGAATAGGGAACGGATCATTCCATGTACTATCTAAGTCAAACATTGCTCATGCATGACCATAACTATACACTAATTGAAAAGTCCTATTTATCAATGATGTTCATATCCCAAGAATTACATCATTATATGCTATATAACAAGACCATTTTTATCACCAAATAACATTCACTCAAATATATACTTTCCAAATCAGCTCTATATGTTTGTATGGAAAAATTTATCACGCTATTAAGTGATTTTAAAATTTAATATGTGAACTAGAAGACCATAAAGGGAAAAATACTCATAGATCAACTGGTTGAATCTCCTCTTTGAGATACTCAAATTATTACATTTAAATTTATAGATGAGGCCATCATGACTATTGAAGAGGTGAATACACCTCCTATAGCTGAATGGTGGAAGATTCACTTTGATGGATCATTCATGACTCAAGGATCAAGGTACATAATATTATTTTGTATTAGATTTACATTTACCAATAACATAGATGAGTATGAATCACTCATTACAGGGGTTTATCAATTAGTACAGTGGAACATTAAATATTTACTAGTGCAGGGTGATTCTTAGTTAATCATCAATTAGGCCATAAATTAGTATCAAACTATGGATGATAATTTATTAACCTATAAAAAGGTGGTGATATTGTCAAGCAACAAATTTCCAACATATAATTTTAAATAATACCATGGGACAATAAAAAAATAATGGATTCCATGGCCACTATTGGCTCTATGATCTAGATCACTAAGATATCTAGGGATTATCAATTTCTTGTTGAACATATTTTAATGTCTACATATGAATAATTAGTTGTTCAGATGGTTTGTGAAATTTTTGGTCCAACATACCCTTACTATTCAAATATATATTAATATCTTCAAGACAAAACCATGCCTCCAAATTTATCATGTAAAAAAAATACTTCACCCGTAAATCCTTTCACTATACCCTAATCAAACCAACATTGTATCATAGAATCTATGATGGAACTCTATTTCATTGATAACCTTTAGTAGAATCCAAACAAACCTTGATGAAAGTCCATGAAGGAGTACATGGAACCTATATTAGTGGGGAAATATTAGCCAAAAATTTATTTTGTATTTGTTATTACTTGATAATGATGGAAGGTACTCGACATGAGTGTCAAATGTAAATACTTTTGCATCAATTTTATACAAAAAAGATCATTTTGTCCTTTATTGTCAAAAATACTTTTCAAGTAATATTTTATCATGTTGTGTATGTATGACGCAACCCAATTTATTATTTTAATTAACCCAAGGACCTTTCAACTAACATGGTTGCATATGTGGAGATGTGTGTGAAGTGTCAGGAATCATGCCAATTTGATTCATTCTCTAGCCAAACCACTCAAAACATTGACAACACCATGGCCATTCTCAATGTGAGTACTTAACCTTGTCAATAAGTTAAATCTAACATATTCAAATGGCCATAAAAATATCTTAATTGTGACTAAATACTTCACTAAGTGGGTGGAAGCCATTCCCCTCACTTACATCACTGGTAAGCATATCTACAAATTCATATTTAACCATCTCATTTTCTGTTATGACATCCAGTCCAACATTATATCTAATAATGGTAGAACATTAAAGAATATAGATGTGAAAGCACTTTGTTCTCAATACTACATCAAATAATATTTCTCTACCACTTACTATCCATAAGGTAACGACCAAGATGAGGCTTCTAATAAAGCCATTATCAATATTCTGAACAAGATTACCAATGTTATTAGTCTTAATTGGCATTTACAAATATTTAACACCCCTTAGACATATCATAACACATTGTGTATCTCAATAAGAGATACACCCTATTCACTTGTTTATGGAACTAAAGCCATTCTTCCCATTGAGGATAAGTTACCTTCTCTATAAATTTCATTACAACACATCATTGCTGATGAAGATTATAGAGTGGATAAATTATAATAGATAGACCTACTTGGTGATAAATTCTTAGATGTCTTTTACAATCTCCAAGTTTATCATAATTGACTAAAAGGCCAATACAATAAGCATGTTAAGTATCATGAATTCGATCCTGGTGACCTATTACTAAAAGATAATAAAAAAATGTAAATGTTGGAGAAAATAAAAAGTGAAAGTTCCAACCAAATTAGTTAGGACCCTATGTAGTTACTATAAATTATGGTTCTAGATCATACATGATATGATTTAATACTTCACTAAGTGGGTGGAAGCTATTCACCTCACTTACAACACTGGTAAGTAGATCTCTAAATTCATATTTAACCATCTCATTTACCATTATGTCATCTCCTTTGACATTATATCTAATAATGTTATAATATTCAAGAATAAAGATGTGAAAACACTTTGTTATTAATACTACATCATACAATATTTATCTACTTCTTACTATCTACAAGACAACAACCATGACGAGCTTCTAATAAAACCATTGTCAATATTCTAAAAAATATTATCAATGATGTTACTCTTAATTGGCACTTATAGATATTTAATGCCCTTTAATCATACCATACCACATTCTGTACTCCAATAGAAGATACACCCTATTCACTTATTTATGTAACTAAATCGATTCATCCTTTAAGGATGAGTTTCCTTCTCTCTGAATTTCATTGAAACACATCATTGATGATGAAGCCTATATAGTGGATCGCTTGAAGGAGCTAAACCTAATTGATGGTAAATTCTAAAATGAATTTAATGTTGGAGATATTTTAGTGATTTCATGGTGATGTCATGGAGGCGTCCTTGTGAGTGGATGAATATCTTTGATAACCTAATTAATAATGACAAAGCGTGCAATGTGTTTGTTCTAGTGTACTTAAAAGAGGCTTGGTTGATATTTAGTTTTGACATGATTAGAGATGTTCAAGGATGTGTATGGTGATTAGATAACATATAAGAGGTCCCTAATATGTTATTAATTCTTTGAGAGCTTGTGTGCATAAGTGAAATTAGTTTGGTAGTTCATAGTTTTCATTTAGACTTTTTGGTCCAGTAGTAGAAAATTTGAGTAGGCAGTTTGATGACATCACCATTGCCATGTGGGAATGAGTCAAGGGGAGTTGGTTATATAGTTATGATCACATTATTAGATATTTTTTATGTTACATATCTCAATTTATGAAATGAATCAAGTTCAAATATATAAGGGTGAAAATTTGGCTTCTTAGTCAGAATTCATTTTTTTCCCATACTTAGCCAAATTTGCAAAGTGGCAAGAAGAGCTAAGTAATAGTTTTGATGGTGGTAGATATTACACATGTGGATGTTTAAGGAGAAGTTAATCATATGAGTTTCTTCATTTTTATTCCTAATTTATTTTTTCTAATTTTTATATCATGTGACAAAGCGTGTCAAAAGATATGCATATGCAAATTAGGGCTCCTAAGTAATTTGACTATGTTTTTCCATACTTCACCAGATTTGCATATGGGAAGAAGAGTTGAGTGATAATTTTTATGGTGTTATATCTTGAACGTGTGAAGGTGTCAAGATAAACTAATCATATGGTTTTTTTCAATTTTGAGCATAGTTGATTGGCTTTAAATTTGACATCATGCACTAAAGTGTGATAAAAGTTATGCACGAGTAAAGTTGGTATCCTAGACAAATTTTAAGCATAGTTGGCTCTATGATAGAAGATTTTGGGAAGGAATTTTAATGGTGCTATATCTCACATGTACAAGGTTTTTAGGATCTATTTGTTATA
>JARHVA010002533.1:585000-620000 GCA_037957365.1 Torreya grandis | reverse complement strand
GGATAAATTGAAGACTATTTTTGAATGAGATTCAAAGTTTAAGCTTGATAAGTTGGAAAATCAAAGAAGATAATTTGAATGTCTCAATATGAATGAAGAAGATACTTTGGCATCCTTTCTACAAAGAGATAATATTTTGAACATCATTAGAGGTCTTGGAGAGAATATTGAAAAGACTACTATTACTCAAAAGGTAATAAGGTCTTTATCCCCCAAGTTTGATCTAAAATTATCTACTATAGAAGAGAGTCATGACCTTATTCAGTTGAAGATGGATCAATTATATGTCACCCTTACTACCTATGAGATGAGGAAGAATAATGATATACCACCAAAGAAGGAAGTAAATTTCAAAACTAAAATGAAGATAAAGAAGAAGTTCCAAGTTAAGAAAATCAAGGAGGATGATATTATTGATATAGATGAGGATAAAATAATTACTTTGATTTAAAGGAAATTAAGAACAGTCTCAATCAATTAGAAAGGTAAGTTACCCCTAAAATGATTCAATCGTGGTGAGATAGGATATATTTCTAATAAGTTCTATCATATGGATAATAAGGATGATGATGAAGAATGTGATGAAGGTCATGATAATGGAAAGAGAAAATTTTAGGTCTGGTAAAAATAAAAGGGATTTATAAGGTTTGATAAAAAGAAGTATGTTGTGGAAAAGAAGAGTCTCTAAACTAAAGAAGATTGTAGCTCATTAGATTAGATTGAAGATAGTAACTCATAATATGCTAATGAATATTATGGTCCTACTAAATATGAATCTCTATTCTTGGCTAAGGAAGTAATTTTTTCACATCAAAAGGAGTCTAATTTGAGTGATTTAGATAATTATGAAGATGAGGTGGATTATGAGACTATATTGATGAATGCTCTTAAAGAACTAAGGATTGAGAAGAAGATCAATAATAATATGAAATCTAAACTCAATGAATTTGAGGATAATTTTAGTGTATTTGAGGCAAGAATGGATGAATATACCAAGGAGCATGAAGATATGGTCAAGTATCTTAGTTGTCATTTGAAAATTTTATCTACAAGCCTAAAAGCTAAAGAAGATGAATATGTAAGGTATGTAATTGAAAATGAGTCATTAAAATATGAGTTAGAGAAAGTATCTAGTAATTTAATGTCATTTATGAGATTTTAAAAGAGCTCAAGTGATCTAGACAACATTCTAAATGATCAAAATCATACAAGTGATAAGACTAGTATTGGATACAAATAAGAACTAGAGACTACAACTCAAGATAAGATGAAAACTAATGTGAACAAGAACAATCATTATTTGAAGATAAATTATCATATAAAGAATGAGGGTGTTGGTAGAATAAAGATAAATCAAATCAGATAACCAAATTCCATGAGGTATGTAAATTTTAATGGTTACTATTATACTTATAATTAGTTCAATCATAGAGATAGAGAATGTATAAGACCTATTAAGGATGATTTTTCATGGAACTATGATGTGGGTCATTAGTAAAAGGGTGTAATCAAGGTCGAGTGTCTAAACTATCATGATGTGGGACACTTTGCAATACTTTTTCTATTTTAGGTAAGACAAGATGAGTTTCCTTCAAGAGATATTGAGTGATACATTTGCTATGAACTAGGACACATTGTAATATTTTGTATAAATATAGTAAGGTAGAATGAAATTTAAAAAAAAAGTATGACATGATTTAATTGTGAACAGAGAGGTCACATTGCTAGGTTCTACAATCAAAGGCCTAAAAGTCAAAAAAGGTTTAATCAGGCTCCAAGAATGCAAGGAAGAAGGAAAGTTAACTCATGGAAACCAAAGGTGATAAGTATGAATAATGATGAGTCTTCAGGTCCAAGTAATCTATTTGTTACGGTGGAGAATTCTTTTGAAGTTGAAGAGTCCCAAGAGGTCTCATTGTCTGCTCATGTTGATAATGAAGAGACTAAGCTCAAGGAGAAGACTACGGTGTTAGTTGAAGCCATTTTTGAGGTATGTATGCATCCAAGTGAACATCCTAATATTGTTAAACAAGTGGATAGTGATGAGGATCCAATATGGAAGGAATATTCTTTAGATGAAAATGTATGTCATGAATCTATGTTGTCTCCATGTATTGATAATACAATCATAGAAGAAAAGGAGAATGTTGTAGTAGTTAAGGAAGTTGTTTCTCTAAAGCTAAAGAAGAAAAATAAGAACTATAAGTATTAATTGAGCAAGGAGGAGGAGGAATATTAGGAGTTGTTTTTGTTTTAGAGTATTGAGGTATAGAGGGTGTCTCTATATATACTTCTTAAGAGACTCCTTTCAAGTGGAGAAGCAAGTGTTACTGTAGTGTTTTTTAGCTGGAATAGTTTTTAGGGTTAGATTGAAGGTTCCTAGATGGAAAAGTAGGATTTGTGTTTTTTAAAGATGACATTTTTTCATAGAAAGTTTTTCTAAGATTATTATAGAATGTTCCATGTAGTTATATGATTTAAAGGTATGATGAAGTCTATTTAGAGAATTTTATTAGCTCTTGAGTTTCCTAGTCTATGCTTAAGAGCTTGCAAGTCCTAAAATGGATTATAATAAGTCAAGATTTAAAATGGTTTCAAATCTCAAATGTTGGTCTGAAAGTTTGTAATGGTTGTATTCAAGTGTATAAGAAATTTTAGACGTGGACATTGACTAGAAGGTACTATATTGATCTTGTTTGTTTTGAGATTCTAGGGTTTTGGACTCTACTAGAAAAATGATCTACCTTATGAGTTGAGGTCTGAGGCTTATTAATATGTTTAATGGTCCAATGATTTGTCAAATAAAGATTCAAACATATTATAAGGTTTTTGGTTCTTAAGTTATAAAATTTTCTATCAAGTTGAAGGCCTATTTGGGTAGTTGGTTTGTAAATGAAATATATTGCATATGTTGAGATATCAGTTAAAATTTGGTGTATTTAAAAGGGCATATTAATTTTATTCAAGTATGAATATTTAGGTCTTGAATATGTGTCTCCTAAATGTTGTGGTCTCTACAAGATCTAGGCAGGGCTACAAGGAGGTGAGACAAGCCTAGTGTGGAGATTTGATGTTTTCCTTAGTGTTTCTAGAAGGGAAAGGTATAAGCATTTCAAGGTAAGTTTTTAGGATTATTTTATATCATCTTTTCTATTTTTAGTGTGGCATGATGTTTTGTGATTGGTTATGGAAGTGGTTTGAGAGAGAAAGCTAGTAAGCCTGCATGGTGGTTCTTTATGGTGTGTAGAGATCTGAAGATGATCAAAAGGTATAATGGCTCAAAAATTTTAGGGGAGTCCCTCTCAAATTTTTCTTAATGTGTTCCATAAAATATTTGTGGTTTTTGTGTTCTTTTTTCATTGGTTGCAGTGCTTGATTGAAGAGAGTGTTGGCATGGAATAAAAAGATGTTTTTAAGGTAAAATGAAGTATGCTAAAGGTAAGGGGGAGTTTTTATCATCTTTCTAAGATGGTCCTTTCTTAGTTGATAGTATTTTTAGGTCCTCAAGATCATTTGTGTTCACTTTGTCTTTGTGTCAAAGGGGGATATAGTTCCTATGGGAGTGCTTGAAGATAGAGAAGGTGAGATGTATATTGTTATATATGATGTTTTTTGACATCAATGACAAAGGGGGAGATTTTTAGAGAGTTGTTAGTGATTTATATGATAATTAAATTTGACAAAGAGAAGAGGTTAGATCAAGTGTTAGTTCATAAAACTATGAAATCAACATACTAACATAATAAAATCTGTAAGCTTAGATATTAGAGGGAGCTTAATGAACAAACAATAATTGAAAACCCAACTATAATGTAAAGAACACTAATCTTTACCTTCCTTGAGAGCTTTAAATGATTTATTCATTTGTCTTGCTTGATTTATGTATAATAATTCTTCGTCAATGAAATATAGATAACATCATCTCCTTTATGAACCATTATTGAATGCTTGGCTTGATTGATATGGCTTGGATCAATTTTAACATTATAACACTAGGTTTTTAGCTTCATTAATCTATTCCTACATTATAACTCTACTTTGATTGAGCTCTCTAAATGAAGAGCTCTAGGCTTGCTTTTATAGGATTTCAAATACCTTGGAATGGGTTAAATCTGACCATGGTTGAGTTTATTAACTTTGGTTGAGGTTGGTATATTCCTAGGATATTCTTTTAGATATTTTTCAAAAGTGACAACTCATAAAGGTAAGATATCTTGAATTTCCTTTTTAATAATTGATTTAACTAATTTATTAGCTCATGGGTGAACTAAATTAATATTTGAAATTGATTTAACTTGTTAAATGATTTTGATTAGGGTGTGCAAGTTAATTAATTCATTTTAGGCATTTGCTCATTTGTTTGATTTTGATTAATTCAATGTGTGTATTTACCTTTTTTAATTTATTTAATGGGTCAAATTGGTTTAATTCAAGGTTATGAAGCCAAATTTGAGACTAATAGAAATTATTGGGCTAGGTATTCAATGATTGACAAGAATTGGTCTAAAGTTGGATATGAAGCCATTGGTGGCCAAAATTAGGTGTCTATGGTTTTCCCTTGTTTGGGAAGATGTTGTAAGTTGTAAGCATAATAATGTCTTTTCAAAGAAAAAAATGGTTCTTTATGCTTATGAATGCAATGTTAATGATTGAACTATAGCTAGCCCCTCGAGGGAGTGGTTATCAAGTAGGTCGACAAATGGCCCCTCGAAAGAAAAAATAAAAATAAGGGGACCAAAAAAATGAAGATGATGGGGTGATAACATAATGATTTACCTAAATTTGGGCAAAATCACTAAGAAATTCAAGTGAAATGGTGTATAATGGTTTGCCCAAAGGTAGTTATAAGCATTGTACCTCGATTATGGCAATGTGGTATGATAACATAATGATTTTCCCCAACAGGTGATAGAATCATTGAGAATATGGAGCTTCCCCAATTAGGATAGATAAACTAGAAAGCAAAATTGGTTATAACGTAATGATTTTCCCTAGCAAGTGATATAATCATTAAGAATGCATATGGGATGGTGTATAGTGTTGATGCAGTATACCCTAATTATGAAAACTTGATTTATGGTTGATGATTGATAATTTGATATAGAGGATAAAGATGAATTAGGATAACCTACTAGTAGAGAGATGATCATCTGAACTAATAAAGGTTAAAATTATTTTGTTACTTAATTACTCTATTTGGGATATGATTAGGTATTGAATTAGGATTATTGCTGATGTCGATGTTGAGGAGATAATGATGCTACATTGATGTTGTAGACCTCTGAAAGATGATTTTTGTTATACCATTTTATGGTAGGCCTCATTATAAAACACCATGGGGGCTTGGCCAAAATTTTCATAAGGACTGACTCTCGACATCCATTACTCAATGGAAAATAATGGCATCAATGGTAAAAACCATGATGATAATGTAGACTTTTGAACATGGATATATTCAAGAATAATGTGTAAGGAATCACCTAATGAACACACATAGACAAAACCATGGCCATAATGCTAAAAATAAACAAATAGGCACACAAACAAATAAACAAATAAGACAAATAAAGAAACAAATAAGTTTTAGTCCCTATGTTAGTATAAAAAACATGACAAACATTGCCTCTAGAAACTAGGTGACAACTAACCAAATAAACAAGATGGGGGAATAGAAGAAAAGGAAGGGGGTGGCTGAGTTATCTCCATATACACTAGGCAAGTGGAAACTACCTATATATTTCTATGGATATGAAAATCTAACAAAACTTTAGGCCAAATGTATTTCTCCCAAGAAATAGGAAGAAAATGATGATTGATAGAAGACATGATGGATGTGATAAAATATTAAGGATAAATTTGCAAAATGGAGATAGTGTAGGATGAAAGGCCAAAAAAGATGGGAAACTAAGGAACAAGTGGTTTGTTTGTGACTTAGTGAGGGTTACCAAAATATTTAAGGCAAAGAGGTAGTCAATGTTTTTGGTTTTTCTAAATGATTTTTAATATATATATATATTTTTTGGAATTTTCAAAGCATCTCAACTCAATTAAGAATGACGAGGCACCAAAAAGGTCCAAACTCACAAAATGTTGAGAGTGTTATAACTTGAAGTGATGCTCATAAAATGATGAGAGCATTATAACATGAAGTGATTCGCATAAAATGGTGAGAGAATGGTTGAAGTTACTCAAAAAATGGTGAGAGCATTATAACTTGAAATGATGCTCTCAAAATGGTGAGAGTGTGGTTAAAGTTGCTTTTAAAATGATGAGAGCATTATAACTTGAAGTGATACTCGTAAAATGGTGAGAGTGTTATAACTTGAAATGCTTCTCATAAAATAGTAAGATCATGGCTGAAGGGGGACTGAGTTGACCACAAAATGAATCAAATGTGACCCACATAGTTCTAAAATGTTTTTTAGTTTATTGTAGTTCACCTCATAGTCGAGGAATGTGACTAGTGTAGTAACCAATTCAAACAAAATAGGCAAAATTGGTATGATGGCATATTATAGCATAGGAGTGGATAGGTGATATGTCAAAGCAAAATAAAAAAATGCTACCCCTAGTTTTCCCATAGGTGGTTATAACTAGGATACAATTAATATATCAATGATACCAAATTACCCTAGTAGGCACTATAATTAGTATAAAGAGTAGTGAACATGGATTTGCCCTAGCAGATGATATAATTGGGCTCACAGAAACAAATTTGATAATAATGGGAATAAGAAGTGAAGGATGTAACTACCAATATTTCTATCATGCTGCTCTAAAATAGTTCCTCTATCTGAAATGCTTGAAATAACTATTGAAACTAGTCTGATTCTATATGGTGAAATTATGCTAAATGGGTTAGGTTGATAGGATTCAAAATGTGTTTGGTTGAGTAGGAATGAAATTTTTGGATGGTATAAATGGAATGTCAAAATGAGAGGATGGCATGGTCTTGATTTAGGATAATGATGGTTTTTGATATATTAGATAAAAATGGTAAGAGGGTTACCCCTAAGTGATGGGGTGAATGGATGGGATATGTGACAATGATAAAATAATTGATAACTTGATATGATATGGTACACGTTTGGTGCTATCTTAGGTATGATAAATGATTTTATTATTTTTTTAAGTGGAGATGCACACCTTGATCAATAAATGATACAACTAGAAGAGTCAATCATGTAAATTACTAGCCCACACCTCATCTAAATAGTTGCTCTATCAAGAATTTTCTATAGATTTGGATGCAAATAATGTTGTGATATTCATTGGTCATTGATTCTAATTCCTTCAAGTGCTAAGACAAGATATCCTCATAGCCTCTATAAAGGAAAGTATGACCATGGATGGTAAATATGGATAAATTTTGGTTGATAAGTTTGTTTGTAAAATGAAATCATGGAGGATAATGAAATGTATAATGGATGGGAAACAAATGAAGATTGGGATTTTTAGGCACATATAATGTTACTGATTCCAAATTTGACATTAACTTTGGATGTCACAAGGCTGAAGACTTTTAAATATTCTCTTGATAAGACCACTAGATTATTCTATTATTTATGCCTAAGAGTAGTTTCCATCTAATTATGTTGTAGATTAGAAACTATTTTGATTTTTTCTTTGATAATGTTATTATTAAATAGTGAAAAACTTTTATGCTCAGCTATTGGTGCCTTGAAGAGGTTTCTACCATTGAAGTTGTCTTGATTGTCCCATAACACCTTTGAGAATATTTCACTAAGTAACATGAAATTTTGAATTTTATTATCCCCTACCACCTCTAAAAAGGTTTCACTAGAAGATGTTGAGTTCTGACTTTGATTTTCTCCTAGCACCTTCAAAAAGGTTTTATGAAGAGAGCTTTCTTCTACTTTATGATTTTAGTCTTGGCCTCCTTGATTTTATTCATCTAATATGTCACCATGGATTTAGTTTAACAAGGTATGATTCATTAGTCCCAATCAACACTTTTGGGAGATGTAATTTCAATGACATGGCTATGATGGTTTGTGTTAATGATATGTGAAATGGTAATGGGATGAGGTTAGGCTACATAATCCTTATATAAGATACTAGGAGAAATTGTGTCATTACTAAAGTAATCATCCTCAAAAACTATATAATAATCAACAATGTATTTTTACTAATTTTTTAGGCATGCATAACCAATTTTATAATAGTCATGAACATATTCTATATCTAAATCTGATTCAAACTCAAGGAAATATGAATTTGAGGTCAAGATTGATGTTGATTCTGCTTTCGATGCTAAATTTGATGTCATTTCAAGAGTGGAACCTAACTCCTTTTTTGATTTTTCATCTAATGGGTACTCTGTTATAATGATGTCTTGTTCAATTTTTAGTATTGGATAAGTAACAACCTGTGATGTCATAATAGGCTCTAAAAAGACTAGTTTGTCATAGTGAGACTCCTCTACAATGGCAAAAAGGTCAAGATACAATTCCTTAGAGACTATCTTGTCAATAAGAGGCTCTTAGAAAATAGGCATATGGTCAAGGTAATTATTTGTCAAAAATCATTTATAATCATTAAAAAGTGACTCAACAAAGACTAGCTCATCATAATGAGACTCCTTGAAAATAGGTATAGGATTAAAAGGTGATTCATCATAGGTAGATTTGTCATAAATGATTTTTTCAACAAAAATATTTTGGATCAGTTGGTTCTCTTGGCCTTGATTTTAAATGAGTTGGAAAATACCAATTTTGATCACAACTTGGTCCTCAAATGATTGGTTCTATTGGGTAGGTACTGATTGGATTGGTTGGGGTTTTGGTTGGATGATGGGCTAAGGTTTAGGTTTAATGATGGGTTGAGGCTAAATTATTGGATGCATTTTATGATAAATTATTGGTTGGGATCATAATTAGATTGGTTGATATTTAGGTTAAATTGGATAGGGTTTTTTTAAGTGGGGAATGATAGTCACTAGATGAGGAATGGCCGATGGTTGGATAAAGGGTGGGCACTATGGAGCTTGATTGTTCACACAAGCCAAAGGATGAGGTCTTGGAATATAAATGGTAGGGCATAATGGATCTTGATTGCTTTCATAAACTAAAGCATCCAAGTCCTCCTCATAAACCATATCATCCTAGTCAGGGTCTTGAGTTGGATTGTAATTTGGTCCTTAAATTTGTTCCCTATATTGATTATTTTAAAGAGGGTATGGATCCATCTCCCAAAAAATATTATCATTGTAGAGGTTTTTACCCAATTCCTACTCACCAACCATATCATTCTATTTGAGTTCTTGAATTTGGTCCCTAATTTGATTTTTACAAGGTGGATAAAATTCTATCTCACAGACCATGTTATCATCAAAGGGGTCTTGAATAAAGCCATACAAGTCATTTTGTGTGGCCATTATACCATAATTTGGATTGTACGTGACTCCACCATAAGTGTATCTAGACATATTTACATCAATGAAGAAAGATCTGAAAATAAAAAGGCTTAGATTTTTGTAAACTCTAAAAAACTATGTCTAAAGGACAAATTGTTCAAACTTGGTCAAAATTGGTCAAAAGGGTGGAGATGTATCTCCAACGTAGTCTAAAAATAGAGTTGTATCTCCAAAATGGTTTGTGCTATAACTTGGCATAAAATAGTCTAAATTCAAATGTCTAATGTCAAATATCATACACACAAAAGTTCAAGAGTCTAAATAAAACTAGCATGTCAAAGTCTAGGCCAAAGTCTTCTAAACAAGATCTAAACTAGGAAAGGAAAAAGTTGAGTCGCTAGGGCTTTCATTCAAAAATGGAGTCAAAAGCTAGGCTCAAATAAATATGATCTGCTAGGACTTTTGGCCAAATGACATCAAAATCTAGACTTTGAAATAAAGGTTGATGTGATTTGATTTAATCTAACAAATTTGGAACAACTTTTACCTAAACTCGACATGCAAAATTAAATATAAACATGATCAGTTGGTATAAACCATAAGGCAAAAGGCACCTAGAGAAAATACTATGTTATATCAAATAAAGGTACAAAAAAAGATGAAGACATGTTGAATGAACAAACAAGCAATAGTGCTCAAATTTGGTCAATAGATTAACCTAAGTTACACAACCCAAAAGAGAAAGATCTATGTATTGACCCTTACGAAATGAGGTCTAAAAAAAATCAATCAATATTTAAATTTGAATTTGGAAAAGTTAATTGAAAACTCAATGGTTGAAAAATATGATTTACTAAACAAGCTAGACAAGATTGGAGAGCTTGATGATGCATGAAAAAGGTCTAAATGGCATACATGACATGGTTTAAAATAATGGTTTTTGATACAAGGTAAACAAGTTTTGAAATAAATTGAGTAGAATAATGTAATTAGCATGCTATAATGATGTGATCAATGTTTTATTTCAAAGACTCCAAATCACATATTTGATAATGATTTGGTTAGCATAACATTGCCTATATCAGTCAATTGACACACACAATAAGTTTAGAAAAAATTTCAAGGCACAAGTGTTGTGTAAAATGGCTAGCATAAAACCTCTTCAATCAAGGAGTGAAGTATAATAAAATTGTTTTTGATATATTTATAAACACACAAACAAGTTTTAGTCTAAAAAAATACCAAGAAAAAATGACCAAAATACACTAAGTATAATCATCCACATCCTAGCAAGGGTATGGCAATGCGGAGTTAACTAAACTAATTGGTTTTTTTTATCATTGTATATGGATCAATTACACAATGAATTTCATTTCAAATGATGTAAAATAAATGCACTTTAATTGGGTGTTTGTGACACTTAGCTTGTTACAAAAAAGTTTTCTCCTTTTTTCAACCACTACATCCATTGGTTGCTCAGTGTAATGTGATGTTCAAAGTGTAGATACATTCTGTGTGCAACTCCAACACTAGAAGGTATTTTAACCACTTAAACCTTTGATCCTAGTGGGAGTGGATAAAGTTAGTGCTAAGAGATGAAATCTTGGGTCAAAGCTTCCCTAAAGAACTCGTGGGAGGTAATGAAGTCCCCCTCACAAGCCAAGATGCATGAAATAAATGACACAATAGAAAGACTTTATGGTCACCTCAAGATCACCCAATACTATTGTGAGTTTTTAGGGAGGGCTTTAAATGACATTATTTTCATGCCTTGGACTAGGCTCAAAGTGTGATGAGATGGCACATTTGATCCCAAAAGTTTCGTAAAGGGGATGGATGATAGATCATACATGCATGTCTTTTTTCACAAAAATACATAATCAACAAACAAGTTTGCAAATAATCAAAATGAAGTTAATTTCATTTCATCAAATTTAAAGTGTTTTATTAGATTCATTACTATCCCCTTTGATTTAAGAAGTGCAAATGAAAATAATTGTAAACCATCCAAAAAGAAGTTGGTGCTTTTGATCCCAAAAATTTCCTAAAGGGGATGGATGGAAGAGCATACATTTACAAATCCCTATTTACTCAAAAAAGATTAGAATAAACAAATAATGAAAACAACTTGCAAAAAAAATTTAAGTGTATTTAATTTTATAGCAGTAAATGAAATGTGTGGGGGTGTTCTTTTAACCTCTTAGCTTTAAGTTGTGAACTTTGAAAGAAATCACAAAAAATTAACGAATAAAACACCCTAGAAAGTTTTTTAAACACCAAAATGAAGTATTCCTAGTTTTTTTAGACATCCAAATGAAGTGTGAAAAGACTAATTTATATTAAAATGGTTTTCTCCAAATAGGTCCTGCAAAGAAATGGTCAGAACTTCTTTTAGCCTTGAAGCTTATTTATCAAATGAGACAAGCAACTTTGAAGGGTTAAATCTATGGACTTGAGGACAAAACTCCAAAAAATCAAAGATTTTAGGTTGGAAAAAGGTTATAAAAAATATAAATAAAAAACTTAAAAAAAAACTTAAAAAAAAAAATAAACCTATGAAACATGCAAACAAGTCAGAAGGTAAACAAAACAAAAAAAATCAAACACAAAAATCATTAAAGCCTACAATCGGTAATTTAACCATAATTTTTAAATTATAAATCTATTTTCCACAAAATATTTTAAGGTTATTTATAGAACTAGGTCACACTTGTACAAAAAAATTTAGGTCAAATCAGTAAATAAAAAAAAGTTATTAGCTCTGTACTAACCATTTTTCCCAGAAAATTAAAAAACAAAAAGTGATAGTCACTAAAAGAGCCATAACTTATAAAATATAAATATTTTTTTATGAAATTTTTAGATAATATCAATGACATATTTATATATATTAATAAAAAAATCTAGAATTTTTTTTAAGTAAATAAAAATTTATGAATTCTTTATTGTTCATTTTTACTCAAAGCAAAAACAACAAAAAAATAATTAAAACTATGAAATAAAAAAAAGTTTGTGGGTTGCACTCTCATGAAGATAGTCCCACCAGGTATGCCATTTGTGATCAAAGAATTTTAGAAAGAGAGGAGGTTAGATCAAGTGCTAGTTAATAAAACTATGAAATCAACACACTAACATACTAACATCTTTAAGCCTAGATCTTAAGGGGAACTTAATTAATGAACAATAATTGAAAACCCAACTAAAATGCAAAGAACAACAATCTTTACCTTATTTGAGAGCTTCAAATTATTTGTTCATTTAGATTTCTTGGTTTATGCATAATAAGTCTTCATTAATGACATATGGCTAACATCATCTCCTCTATGCACCATTGTTGAATGCTTGGCTTGATTGATATGACTTGGATCAATTTCAACATTATAACACTAGGCTTTTAGCTTCATAAATGTATTCCTGCATTATAACTCTAATTTGATTTAGCTCTCTAAATGAAGAGCTCTAGGCTTGCTTTTATAGGCTTTCAAATCCCTTGGAATGGGTTAAATCTAACCATGGTTGAGTCTATTAACTTTGGTTGAATTTGGCATATTCCTACGATTTTTTTTTATATTTTTCAAAAGTGACAACTTGCAAAGGTAAGATGCTCTTGAATTTCCTTTTTAGTAATTGATTTAAGTGATTTATTAACTCATGGGTTAACTCAATTAAGATTTAAAATTGATTTAACTTACTAATTGATTTTGATTATGGTGTGCATGTTATTTAATTCTTTTTAGGCATTTAATCATTTGTTTTATTTTGATTAATTCAATGTGTGTATTTACCTTGTTTAATTTATTTAATAGGTCAAATTGATTTAATGCAAGGTTATGAAGCCAAATTTGAGACTAATAGAAATTATTGAGTTAGGTATTAAATGATTGGTAAAAATTGGTCTAAACTCATATATGAAGCCATTAGTGGCCAAATTTAAGTGTCTAAAATGTCATAGTGATTTCATGGAGGTGTCCTTGTGAGTGGAATAAATGTTTTGATAACCTAAGTAGCAATGACAAAGTGTGCAATGTGTTTGTCCTAGTGTACTTAAATGAGACTTAGTTGATCTTCAATTTTGGTATGATTATATATGTTTAGGGATGTGTATGGTGATTGGATTATGTACAATAGGTTCCTAATATATTTATCTATGCTTTTATAGCTTATGTGTATAAGTGGAATTCATCTAGTAGTTCATAGTTTTCATCTAGATTTTTTGGTCTACTAGCAAAAAATCTAAGTAGGTAATTTGATGATGTCACCATTTCCACATGATAATGAGTCAAGGGGAGTTGGTTATATGGTTATAATAAAATTACTACCTAGTTGTTATGTACCATATCTCAAGTCATGCATCGAAGTGTGGTCAAATATATGAGGGTGAAAAGTTGGCTTCTTAGTCAGAGTTCATTATTTTTCCCATACTTAGCAAAATTTGAAAAGTGGTAAGAAGAGTTGAGTAATAATTTTTATGGTGGAAGATATTAAACATGTTTAAGTTTCAAGAAAAGGTGATCATATGGGTTTATTCATTTTTGTGCCTAGTTTCTTTGTTCTAATTCTTAAATCATACAACAAATCTCATCAAAAGATATGCATATGAAATGTGGTCTTCCCAAATAGTTTGATTGTGTTTTTCCATACCCAAATTTGTGTGTTAATAAGAGCAAAGTGACAATTTTGATGGTGTTATATCTTACACATGTGAAGGTGTCAAGAGAAACTAATCATATGGGTTTGTTTAGTTTTGAGCATAGTTGATTTGCACTGAATTTGAGATCATGTGTTGAATCACAAAAAAAGTTTTGCAAGAGAAAATTTGGTCTCCCAAATAAATTTTAAGTGTAATTGGCTTTATGGTAGAATATTTTGAGAAGGCATTTTAATGGCATTATATCTCTCATGTGCAAGGGTTCCATGAGCTATTTTTTATATGGTTAGATTATCCTATGTGAGGATATCATCTGGTCCAAATCTGAAATCATGTAAGTGTAGAAGTTATTAAGGTTCAAAAATGGCTACTCAAGCATATTGAAA
This sequence comes from Torreya grandis, assembly GCA_037957365.1. Lineage (NCBI taxonomy): Eukaryota > Viridiplantae > Streptophyta > Pinopsida > Cupressales > Taxaceae > Torreya > Torreya grandis. The sequence goes on along the minus strand of JARHVA010002533.1, from coordinate 605,590 downwards.
GGGTCCCCATACATAGTCAATTTTGAAAGAGTTAAAGCTTGATCAAGATCAATGGTGCACATTAATCCAAGAAGATAGGAAGTAGCAAGATGAGAAGAGGTACATTATGTTTAATGAATAAGTAAAGGTACATGATAAGGATATAGCAGTGAGTAGGTATTCATACAAAGTGATCAAATGATGAACATTGATAATTAAAAACCTAACTAATTCATAGATATTGATAGAGTGCATTGAATCAACATTTCAAGTTTGTAAGAGATGAGGTCAAAGTGACTGAGGTTTAATGTTTGGCATTAGCTAATTATGAATTAAATTTTAGACATGATTGATGGTATGATATTGATCCAAAACTAAAAGGACATAAGAATCAAGCATTATGTTTCAAGGTTAACTATGACCGTTTGAATTCAAATATTTGAATTTAACATAGGGAAAAATTAGCTCTCCATATTTTTTCCATATATTTTGGTAAAAGTCAAAATTTTTGGTGCTATAAAAAAACAAAGATGAAGATTAATCCATGTTGCATCTAATGAACCTAATTTGAAGATTTGGAAGTATGTAAAGTCAACGATATTAATGTTCAAAGTTTACTATGTGTTTGTGATTATTTTACAATGAATCGAGAAGGATATTTGAGATCCTTTTGATGTTTTTTTAATATTTCTTGATGACTTTGATATTTGGGAGTGGTTTATACTCCATGAAAATTCTCTATGAGTATTTTGGAGATGTGACCAATCTATATTTATTATCAACAATGCTTGAGAATTTGACTGTATGTTTGGTATTGGTGTTCTTATGTATAAGGTATTTGTTTGATTTGTTTGAACATATGTAGAGGTGAGTAAGATGACTATGATAATTTGAGGATGTCAAAGTGGACATAAATAATAGACCCATGTATTTAAATGTGGTCATGTGTTTTTGTTTTGTTCAATGGTGTGATAAATGGGTGAATAGGTCTCCATGAGACCTATAAGAGCTACAAGGGCCTTATTAAAAGGTGTAGCTACTTAAGTGTGACCCATGTAAAAATCCTTAAGGGTGAAGGTATGTATTGTGGCTGAAAATAATTAATGTGGACTTGATAATTTATGATAGTTCTATATATAGTGAAATCAAAGATAATGATTTATAGACTTTTTGTGTCAAATATTTGAGATAATTAGAGAGCAAAAGAAAGAGAGGAGAGTAAGAGTGCCCAGCTATAGGTTTGCTTAGTAGAGGAGATTAAGGATTATGTGTATGATATATAAATCATGTTTTTGATGATAGTATATTGTTCTTATAGTTTGAATTTATGTGGAGAGATCTAAGTGTGCATATGTACAACTATTTGAGTAAAGGAGAGATATTGTAGCATGCCTATGTGAGAGGCTTGTTTGAGAAAGAGAGAATTTGAGTAGGGGTCAAATAATAAAAGGTCCATAATTAGGTGTTAAAGACATCAATTCTAAGGTTGAAGTGTTCTTCTCAAGTAGGGTCTAAAGGACTCAATCTTCCTTATAGAGAGTTGTTCCTTGTGAAATAGGGTTTCACTAAAGACCTTTGATCAGAAGGACCTGATCAAGGTTGTACGTCAGAAGGACTTGACTGAAGGTTCTTGATCACAAGGACTTGATCAATATCTTGTTTGTGATCATCTTATAAGATAGTAGTTCATTTTTTTTGTAAGATTGAGAGTTGGTTTTATTCCCCAAGAGGTCTTCCAACATAGATCTTGTGTTGTGTATGTGATCTTGCATTATGTTCACTATTCTATGTTATGAATGATATGTATGATTCATGAATGATTATATTGAATTCTTAAGTATTTACAAGGGTTTGTAAATTGAATTGAATTTTTTTCCACCACTAATTTATGCCCCCCTTTTAGTGGATTATACCTCTAACATTAAATAATCTTGAAGTTTATCAAAATTGATTAAAAGGCTCATAAAATATGCACATTAATCATCATGGTTTGAGTTTGGTGACCTGGTACTAAAAGATAAGCAAAAAAATGTAGATGATAAAATTAAGAAAAAGGTAAAGTTCTAACCAAACTAGAAAAGACCCTATCTAGTTGTTTCTAATTATGGTTTTGGAGCATATAAGATTGCTACACTAGAGGGAGATGAACTTGATGAATTAATGAACATAATACACCTCAAATGTTACTACACTTTATGGATTGAAATTATTGTCTAAAAATATAATGTAAGTTATGCCACATTATACATATTCTTTGTAAGGTACCCCTTTTCATTATACGATACCTTTAACCCTTTACAAGCCATTCCTTTTTACCTAACCCTACCCATCATGTTTAGACTTGGTTCTGATTCATTTGTACTTAAGGAACATTAAATAGTTGATTATAGATTCAGTTACAATAGTTATTTCAAATTTAAATGTCTAAATAGAAGCACATGAAAAGTAGTATGATAGTGATTCTAACAATTTCATCCTTCATTTTTTTAATGTTTGAATGGTGCCATTTATTATAACTTCCATTGATAAAATTAGTGTCTCACCTCATACTACTAACTATAACCACCTATGGTCAAATTAGTACCACTAATCCTTTGTAATTTTTTCTTAATTAAAACCACCTATGGCTAAATTAAGAATAACACCTTTACCATGAATTGTCACATCACCTTTCCATTCTTGTTATTATTTGCCTTGCCATTTGTCATTTACCTAAACTTGATGGTACTTAATTAGACACCTTTTGTATAGGTGAAACTATAGTGACTTCAGGTCCTACAAGACTATGTAAGAATAACTTGATTCATATTGAGGTTAGTTTAGTCACCCTTTTTTTATGCTCTCATTTTTTTACAATTTAAGATCATGTATCTATTAATTATTGATAGATTTGAGATATTGAAAACACAAAATTAATTAGAAGCAATTTACCATCTTCACTACTAAAGGTGAAACTACAGTAACTTAACGTCTTATGGGACTATGTAGGTAGTGATCAATTCCTATTGTGGTCATATCATTAAACCCTTTTCCGTGATCTCATCATTTTTTGAGCATTTTAAGTTTGAACATTCTTATCATTTTATGAGAAAACTAAGCCATGATCACACTATTTTGTGAGTTGAACTATTTTGTATCTTATAATTCTTGATTAATTTTAGATGCCTAGAAATTCCAAAAACATTTGAATAGTTTAGAAACCCCCAAAAATTTGTGAAACAATCTTAAAAATCCTAAAATTCACAAAATCATGAAAATTGGCTTAGAATTTCCATGTGAGATATATATCAATCAAAGTTTTTTGGGATGGGCCATATATATTGTTTAGTTTCATTTATATACCACTTTGGTCTTTTTTCTCCCATTTTTAGGAGAAATAAAATGGCATGAGGTCCACAAATTTTATGTAAGCAACACATAGATAAATGGGGTATCTCGAGCTAGCTCATCCATACCTTCCTTTATTTTTTATATCACTTTGTTGTCTTAAAGATTCTAAGACCCTTAACTATCTCATAAGTAACCATTTTTCATTTAGTTTTCCCATCCTTATTGGCCTTAAGCTATACACTCACCATTTGGTAACTCAATATTGTGAGCATTGTGTATTTGAATTTTATACACTAATGACCACTTGCCTTCATCTTACATTCTCTCCTTTTTGATATTATTATATGTCTCAATGCTCTTTTCATTTTATGAGATCATTCTCATCCTAAGCCATATATGTAATAGACACTATGAATTACCATTTAAGTTCATTATTGGATATTTTTCCCTTGAATTTTAGTGTGTTTTTTAACCTAAACCATACTATTGTGCTTACACAATGTGTTTGTGTTGAAATTTTCATGTTTATGAAACATCATCCCCTTTTTTCTCATGTACTCACCATTTTATGAGATCATTCTTATCATCCATTTGATTATATCCCATATCCTGGAAGAACTACATTTGGCCTATGTTCACATCGGATTTTGTGTCCATGGAACTATATATGTAGTGTCCACTTTCCTAGTGCAATTGGAGTTAGCTCATTACCCTTAACTTTTATTTTATTCCACCTATATTTTGTGTCATCTTGTTTTTATTATTATTTCCCTATAGCCTAGGGGCAAGTTTGTGCTAATTGTTCTTATGTTGTACTAGTGTTATTTATACCTAGATTAGGGCTCACCCTATCACCAAGAGTAACACCTCTATTACACATGTATGAACCATTTTTTTAAACTAGAATTATGATTAACCATTGTTTGTGTCTTGATATTTGTTCAACTTCATTTGTTTTTTTTTGTTTTTAGAGTAGTTTATTCATTGCACTTTTATTTTATTTGGACTATTTAGGTGTTTTGATTATTTTATTCACTTTGTTTGTTTACATATTTTGTTTGTTTTATTTTATTGGTGCTTTATGGTTTATTTTTATTGGTGTTTTCTTGTGTTTTTATTTTGTTTGGATTTGATTATCCATATCTTATTCATGGGGTTTTTATATTTACATTTAAATTAAGTTTTATATGCTTAGGGTATATATTTCCATTTTAGTTATCTATTTTTATTATGCATAATATCACAGTCTAAAGCAAAATTGTGCTCATAGGGAGTCTATTCTAGAAATCCAATGGCAATATCTCTCTGATATTTCAAAAAACCAACTACTCAAACACATGCATAAGTCCATGAGTAATAAAAAAGAGGAAAATTTGATTACTTATCTATTTATATAGAGGAACATATTTGAATAAGAATATATATGAGTCATACAACATAATCATGTGACAATCTCAAAAGAACATCTCCTAAAACTTAACCATCTTTTTCGGCCTTCCCTAAGACTCATTTTAACAATATGATTTTTCAACCTATATCCTGTGTTTATTTGAAACTGCATCTTCAAACTCACATTTAAGATATAAATGTGTTTTTATCTTTTTTATCTCGTCATAAATCTATTTTATGTATTTTTTGCATAAGATACCCTTAGAAATTTTCCCCGTTGTGGCAAATTCTATTTTTGACCACTTTAATGATTATAACTGCATATGGGTAAATCAATATTTATAACCACTCCATATGCCTTTCTAGGGAAAATGTATGTGTTCCTAATTATAACCAACTTTGGGAAAATAAGTATGTTTCTCATTTTATTATTGATTATAATTACCTTTGGAAAAATTAGTGTTTCTCACTCCATTCATGATTATAACCGCATTTGGGCAAATTAGTGTTTCTCATTCTATTCTTGATTATAAATACCTTTAAGAAAATTATTATTTCCCACTTGGTTACTGATTATAACCATATTTTGTCAAATTAGTATTCATCCTATCATCCTACTGGGGCATCTATTTGTGCCACTGCTTATAACTACCTTTGGGTAAATGAGTATCACACCCTTCATTACTAATTATAACTACCTTTGGGTAAAATAGTGACTCTACTACTATTATTATTTATAACTAACATTGTAAAATTTATTAATGCCACCCCCATTACCATTTATATCATGTCATTTTACTCATTTTGAAAGAATGTTTGATAATTTTATTTTTTCCACATGCTCCCTTAAGGGGGCATCAAGGGCTTATCTATCAATCTCTATGATATAAATCATTCAAATTAATTCCTATTATTATTTGAAAATATGTTATTTTACTTGTGTTTCATAACACCCTCTTAAATAGGGGAGAACTATACACACTTAGTGTTGGCCACTTTTGTGCCAAAACCAACATTCAATATAATTTCTAGCAAACAAGACATTTTAGGACTAGAAATCACCTAAATTTCCCAATTTCATCTACGTAAGGGATTTAATTTCCTATAAATATAATGAGGCTATCTTATTTTGTGTATTACCATGTATGCATCATTAACCTAATTTAGTTTTAACCCTATTCAAAATACAACATAGTAATCTAGCACTTTTGGCATGTCAAGCTATTAGTTCGTAGGATTTAACACAATTGCCAAATGCCAAAAATCACTAGGTAAGAATAATTATATTGAAAATACTACTTAACTTGCTTAAACAAAAATTTCAAATCAAACTATTGAATATTATTTACCAAGAAATGAATTTTTAGCCAAATATAAAGTCAAAGGTCAAATGAGTTAATAATGTGATTTATTATCTCATAGATTTTTAAAAATATGACTCACACCTCATAAATATCTAAATCTGAGGTGTCAAGATTTCATGAGTGTCTTAACCCCACCCAGAGTTAGACTGACTTAACCTAGGTTAATTTAGACTTAACCCAAGATAGAATTTAACCTAACATACCTAGGATTAGAGTTATTTATTTGAGATATAAATATAAGTTCCTACACCATTATTTACAAGATTATATGTGTAATGTTATTCTACTATAATGCCTTCTTGAAGCCTTTTAGAGTAGTGTTATAATGCCCAATTTATGCCAAGATTCACACCAAGCTATAAGTGACTATTAAAGAGACTATACCACTATTAAATAACATTGCTAAAATACTACAATCATCATAGGCTGAGCACAAACATATTTATGCCAATAAATAAGAATTAGATTTAATAAAGGATGTAATAAAATTATAGTCTTCATCTCTATTTTCTGGTTTTGCTTGTTGTGTTATGTTCCTCCTAGTTCTTAGATAAAAGTTTTAGTCTTAATGAATTTTTGTGTTTGATGTTTTCTCATTTGTACTAACAAGAGTCTAATATACATATTTATTACTCTTAAAACACCTAAGGTAAACTATCTAGTCTTAGTGCATCACCTTTTTATATTTCAACAATCTTCCTCCCTTTCCCCCTCAAAATATTGTAGACTTAGGATTAAATTTAAATCTCCTTTCAGCTCTTTTAATCCTACATGGTGGTCTAAAATTAGGTTTATTTATATTAGAATAAATATGACCTTATCTAGAGGTCCATCCCAAAGGAGTGAAAGGGTCCCACAACCTTGGGGAGGTTCTTATTATTCCACTAAACCAATTCTTCCAATTCAGTGGGTGCACTATTCAAGTGATAAAATTTTTATGACATGCCTAGTGGGACTTAATAAAATATTTAACCAAGAGTTTTGTGTTATTCTTGGTTAATAGTGTTTATAACACTCTTCACACCACTTGGAAACTTTAAGAATTTCTAGTTTGAAAAGATCAAATTCTCATTTATATATTAAGACACATGAGATCATCTTCAAAAGGTATTTAGTTTCATTTCATTGAATTATATGTAGCTTCTAGAAGAAGAAGATATAGATTATCCTCATTTCTAGTGAGGAAAGTTAGACAAACACCTCCTATAACTTAGTCTACCATCATTTTGGTAGATTTACCCAACCTAAAGGGAGGTTATTTCATATTTCCTTCATGACTGCCCAAAGAAACTAGTTGTTTATGCCTTTTAAAGGAGGTATCCCTCTAGTTCTAGCTTAGTAAGATGATATTCTAGTTTTAGAACTTAAAATCCTATCATATTTAACTAGTGAGAATGTTACTGCACCTATAGAACACATGGAATATATTTTCAATATCTATTATATCCATAATGTCACTAAAGATAATGTATTAGTCAATATACTTATCTCTTTTCTAAAATTTAAAGTCCTCCAATGGTACATAAGTTTAACACCCAATACCTTGCACATTTGGGATCAGCTATGAGTTCAATTATGTAAGTAATTTGAAAAGAAGAGTGACCATTTATCTCTAATAGAGCAACTTAACACCATTAAGAAAGCCCCACATGAGATGATGGTTTATTTTAATTATAAATTCAACATATTCTAGAAAAAAAATCTTAAACTCATTTAAACCATATCCAAATATTGTATTTTTATATTATTTAAGGGCTAAAAACAATGATATTGTTGTAGTGGTCTAATAAATGGGAAGAATTATGCTTGCTTATGTATATGACATAAATTTTAGGGTAGATAATTATTTAATTCATGATATAAAAATTAATAATAGACCTAACATACCTATCTTTCTAGAGCCACCACCCAATCGACCTATTGATTAACCTTCATTGGCACCTATCCCCACTATAGTCAACCCACCAACTACATCTCCTACTCCCTATAGTGAACTACATGAAGTTAAAAAAATAATGAAATGTTTTGGGAATGATTTGGTAACCCTAAATAGGAATCAAACCGAACATCCAAAACTATATAACCATTTAATCAACCTTATCAACATGGTAGGCACCTTGTAAAAATAATGCACCAACCCAAAATAAGCTCACTTAATCTAGACCATCTAATACGTAAAATGATGCTATCACCTCAAGAAACCTTATCCCTTTCTAAAATAATTTATTCTAGGATTATGAGTGGTTTTCCATTGATATAAGCCACATATTTAGGAAACCTATTTAAATAGAGTACTAAATAAAGCTTTAATGGTGTAAATTATGTCATACCCCTAAGAATAGTTAAAGGAATCAACTTCTCAAAAGGGGAAAGTGAATGAAGAGACCCAAACACATGTAGATGAATCACATTTGGTAAATTGGTAGGAGAATGACTTCATTAGTGTAAAACAGATCCAAGTACCAACTGTGATCATCACTATGAGGGCTTATAACACTAGGTTTAAAAGAAGAGATATTGAAAGTGAGAGGTCTTATTCAGTATATCAAACCTCAACTTTGAAAACTCAAAAATAGGCTTTCAAAGATAAGGTGACTTGTTCTACCACCCAAAATTTAAAAAATAGTCTATTCAAAAGGAGAGTCAACCTCAAACCAATCAATACACTACGGAGGAATATGTTATCTCAAATTTTTAAATAAAGGAGACTCAAATCCTCTTCAACATAGTTGAGTAGATAAAAAGAACAATATTTAACATAACTATGTGGGAAGCCCTATCTATCCATTCTCAATATTCATTTTTTTAGGAAGCATTTAAAATATTGCATCCTCATGAACTAACAAAGACCTTTCCAACTACTTCTAATAGCTTGTGTCAACCAAAAGAAGGAGAACCTAGTAATAATAACAATCCACTTCCATTTTCTATCTCCTTGATCGTATGTAAGAAACTTATCCATAATAATATGAATAATTTAGGTGAAAGTATATTAGTCATACCCAAGAAGATAATTGATTTCTAGGTATATATTATACCCCAATTTCAAAGGGAGTTATTCAGTTAGATGCAATAGTTGTCAAAATTATAAGGGTTATTAAAGGTTTGAACCTTACCTTGCATGCGTGTCCTCTCCTATCAATTACCTATTATAATCCAAATTACTAAGATGTGGTGGGGGTAAATTAGTCTTCAAAACATACAATAAATTACATCCACTCATCTATCTACTATGAAAGCAACACAGTGATCTAACAATGCATTAAACCAATCACATGAGAATGAAATAAGATAAAACATAAAATATGTGGGAAACCATCATGGGGGATAAATCCCACTAAAAAAAATCTTGTAAAAACTATGCTATAATTCAATATATCAAATTTGGTTGATTATCAACCCAACATAGAGAACCAACCCTAAATTTATTAGGCACTTACTTGACTTTAGCAAGCACCCACTTGATGGGAGGATACAAACCCATATGAATAAGCACCAAATTAGTAAAAAGAAAATTATAAAATAACAAAATTTAAATTTATCTCTATCTCCCTCTTTACCAATAACTAACTCAATTGAGATCGATTCTGCAAGATCCAACCTGCAAGGAAGCTTCAACTCCCTCAAGCACCAACTTAATCAATCACACTTCTATCCTCTTAGATATTTATTTGTTATATATGAACTATATCCATTATAATAAATAATTAAAACATATATTATTCAACTCTGATAGTTTATTAATAGACAATGATTGATCCTTCAACTTTTCTCCACTTAATCTCTCTCAAAACTACCTCTAAGCTTCTTCATTTAACTAGCCCTCATTAAGATTGAATAGGACATATGACCTTGATATTTAAATATATAAAACCTATATAATATTAATGGAATTATTATTTACTCTCTATTGATGTTTTAAAACATGTTTCCCAACCTCTTTAGGCTCATTGATTTATCAATCCATTAACTTCTTCTAAGCTTACTCTAGGCCTAAAATGTCTTGTATACATACTCATATCTTGATCATATACCACTTGGTCAACCAAAGACCCTTAAAATATTATATTGGCCATGGAATAGGTATTATTAAATCTCATAATCATGATTAAAATTATCTTTGAGTCCCTTTTGGTCTGTCAAGACTCAATCAGGCCTTATTTTACTTTTAGGTTTCTTGGAGACCTAATTACATTATGTCTATCTTCTTAGAATCAAAGATTGATCCTCTTAGGAATAGATAGAATTATCAACAAAATAAAAACAAACCATTAAATTTAATTATAAATGAATTATATTAACCTCTTCCATTTTTTTTTAGACATTAGACTTTCATTCATACCTTGAAAGCTTCCTTAGGACAAACTACCCTATTAGGCCTGTATATAGTAAAAAATTATCTTGCAAGAATGAAGCTCAAACACTCTTAAAAAATTTAATAATTAAAAATAAAAAAATATATAAATATACTCCATGACTTAAATATAAACCCAAAATTATTTGAATAACTTCACTCGGGTCATAAAGGCTCAAGATCATCTTTGTAACTTACTCAGAACTATCAATTTTCCTCAAAGACCAATCATGGTGACTTAGACCTACAACACATGTGTAGAGACTTTAATGATTACTTATTCATGTGAATGGTTATTATATATCTTAATTACATCTTAAAATGGAAAAATAATATGGTCTAATGACAAATATTGGTCTTGCAAACCAATTTATTGACCTCAAGTTTTAGTCTTATCTGAACCAAACTAGTCATTTTTTGAGTAAAATTTTTACCACACACATGAACTCCAAAGATTATTCCCAGCATTAAAATGTCTTAAGATTCCTTAAAAACATATTCATGCACTTTTTTTCATCATTATATCATGAAAACACACTCCAATTCATCTTCTCATTATTACCAAGGTTTTACATTGTTGACACCATTAGTTCTATTTTTGACTAGATAACTTAGAAGACTAATTAACACATTATATATATATATATATATATATATATATATATATATATATATATATATATATATATATATATATATATATACATATACATATATATATACATATATATATATATATATAAATATATATATATATATATATATATATATATAAATATATATATACATACATATATACATAAATATATATATATACATATATGTGTGTGTGTGTGTGTGTGTATATATATATATATATATATTAATGATAATTTATTATGAATATAATATATGTAGTATGAATATATATCTTATTCTTCCATCAATTTAGCTACTTTCACTAAGTCAACTTTTGACTGCTACAACAAATTCTTCACAAACAAGCCCTTTTATATTGGGTTTTCTCACTCACCTAAAAAATCAATACCACTTGATGTAATTGAGAGAGTACAATAAAATCTATAATAATTTTTACAATAATTTCAATCCATTCTAATCTGATTTTATCAATATATTCTACAGTAGGTCCTTATTAGGGTTTTTGGGGGGTTTTACATAGGTTTAGGTGTTAACTATTATTCATAAAGGACTACCCCTTTAATACAAAACCAATGCTTGGATATATGATATATAAAACTTAACCATCTCTCCTTAATAACTAATGTTCCCATGTAGAGGTTACACATGCTAATAAACACCTAAAATCCTTTCTCAGGTGTTCATGCCCTCATTTTATACAATCGAGATACCTCAAAACCACTTTTCATGCCTTTTCTTAAAAACCATGAAAACATACTTCATGATCACTCTTGAAAAAAATTGAATTAAATTTATCCATGTTATCCTTCACACATTCACCTTAAAATTGTATCCTCATGCCTTATTAGGCTAGGCAAGGCTAAAGAATGGTCTAGGTGTAGACCAAGACTGAAGGACCTACCTTCAAGGACTAACTTTGAAACACTTATGAGTGCATCCACACCTCATTGTCATTCTCACACAACATTCATAACCTATCACCTACCCAATTTCATTCACCTTATCATATCACCAACTCATACCTTCAACATGACATGATTAGGCTCAAACATCCAATGTACTTAACACTTTGACCTATTCTTTCCATGTCATGACCTCAACAAAACATCAAACAAGTAGATATAAGATATCAAAACACAATAATATCACTAAAACATTCTTTTTTTGAATATAACAGTCTTGCATAGCCTCATACAAACCTAAAGCCACATGACCAAGCTTCATATGACTTAACATCTCTCTCAGTGCTCATTATCACATCACATACCTTTGTTCATTCATTTCACTATGCATCCTGATATCACACATGGTCAATCTTTACATGATACAAATTTGACATCAACCTTGACATCAATGACTTATAATACATGATTTTCCTTCAAATTATCTCTTGCCTTCAAATTCTCTCATGACAACATCAACCTTGATCACTAATCACCTTTGAAAACATCATGCTACCAACTGAGAACTCAATCTCAATAGGCTACTCATATTCACTACCATACTCAATAACTTGGCCAAGTAGACTTATTAATTACCATTATTCCTTTACATGATGCATGATTTTGACATCAATGATAACAATATACCATCAAACTCCCCCTTTGTCATTAATGGAAAACACACTACAATCTAATATCACTTCAAAATGGTACTTTTTCCTTTGCTCATTCTCCCCCTTTTGACATTAATAAAAAAAGACACTTAAAAATTTCCCTCTCATGATGTAACTTATTGGATCACACCTCTTGAAACAAGTACAATCTTCAACTTTTATTGAGTCTATAAATCATTCTAAACTTTCTCCCTTTCTGAGCTCTTTCTCCCTTTCAGTAATAGGATCATATAGTCTATGAAGCATCATACAAACATGTTCCCCCTAAATTCATGCATAAATTATTAAAATTAATTAAAATATGAATACTCACCTTGTCCTTTATATGACTGATATATATCAAAGATCTCCTTCAAATGAATTCAAACACATAGGAACACTCACCTTGTCCTTGACATGACCAATATAGAACAAACTCTTGATCACCCACTAGGCCATCACATATATTATTATCTAACATGATCTTCAAATAAACTCAGATACATAATATAACTCACTTTAATTTATACACCTTGATTCCATAGAGGTAGATAATATTCATCTTCATTTCCCTGTTACAGCTTCACAAACATCCATCATGCTCTCAATCTTGGCAATCTTCTTCAACCTATGTTCATGTTTTCTAAATACCTTATTTGACATAGACCATTTATTTATCTACTATTAAAGCTAATGAATAATTTTATTAGCTCTCCCTTTGTCCTCATAGTTTGTGCTCATCATATGAGTCATTAGGAATAAAAGACCATTCTCACATCCTTCAAGCATCTTGATACTAATACCACTCCTCAACACAAATCAATTTATCAACTATTAGAAACACATTTTTAGAAGATTTTTTTTTTGAGTTACCTCTCATATACAAATAATCTACATAATATTTCATCACACTTCCAACTCTGTCAATAAAATCCATCTTGTCTCTATGAATATATTGGTCTTGTAGACCAATTCGTATTCTATGTCTCTAGATACAATCCTATGCTCAAAATTTCATTCCATATCATGACTCCTCATGAACTAATCTCTAGAATCAATGTTCATACTAACCAAAACTCCTTTCACCTTATCACACACACACACACACACACACACACACACACACACACACACACACACACACACACACACACACACACACACATTACAAGGTGAAAGGAGTTTTGGTTAGTATTAAAATTGATTATCGAGATCAATTTATGAGGAGTCATGATATGGAATGAAATTTTGAGAATATGATTGTGTCTAGAGACATATGGAATATGGATTGGTCCACACACACACACACACACAAAAAAAAAAAAAAAAAAAAAAAAACCTCATACTTCTATTAATAGAAAACTATGTCCATGAAGCTTAATGGAGTCACCGCTTTCCATATTACTCTCAAAACATCATGAACTTAGGGGATTCCGATATATCCAAACCAATTTTCTTAGCTATATTGCAATCATGAAACTAATAATCCCTCCTTATAATCAACTTAGGCTTGACTAAAGCAATTGACTCATCCACCTTATCATCTTTCTTATTTTATTTGATTACCTTGACAATACATGGAGATAAAAAGTGTTATTGACATTCTTTTACTTTTTATCCTTACTCTATCTTATCAAATAATACATCTTGAATTTTGGGCTCAATATGATCAATCTTGACTTTTTTGGCTTTCATACCAATGTTTAACCCTTATCATGCACTCTAGGAGCTCTATATACGTTAATATGTCTTGAGGGCCTTGTAACTCTATTAGGATATAATATTTCAATGTGTCTCATATTGTGACAAATATAACAAACAACATTATTATACTTAACTCTCGACTTATTTCTCATTCTCATATGGTCTCATGATAACTCATCCCTTGATACCATTCTAAAAACATTTGCTCTATGACCAAAGTTATGACAAGAAAAATAATAACCATTGAAAGAATTAGAATAACTCATTGCATTGGGTTGATTGATTGGTCTCTTTGTTATAGACTAAAATTTCACCCTAGCTAAGCAAAGAGATTATTTAGGCCTTCTTACTCAAACTCTAATCCAACATGGGAATAACCCCAAGATATGGGTTACCTATAGTAGGGGTGAACCTTCAGAGTAGGCCAAATTCCTCTTTTATGCTCATGTAAAGAATAAATCTAAACTAAATTTTCATAGGGAATGTGTTAGAGAAAGAGAGAGAAAACATGAAAGGGAAACCTAAGCTAACAGTGGTGATGCAACTAATTTATGGTTGATCCACGTTGGTTGACTCTTAAAACACTAATGAAACAAGTAAAAGACTAGATCTAAGATCCCAAATATCTATCATACATAAATGTTTTATGAATAAAATCATAAAATGATCTAGTCTAAGGGAAATAAAGGAAAGGTCTAAAGTAAGACACTAACCAGTCATAGTATCCACATGTGGGATTTAATCAAGAGATGTAGAACACTAAACATGACTTGCATAACCAGATGAACCAATAACTAGGTGATATCATAATTTTACAAGGGAGAAACCTCTACCACATATGAAAATTTGAAATGTACACACTATACTAGAATAATTAAATCTAAAACATAGCCTTCTATTCATTTTAAGAGGTTACAAGCTCCATCTTGGCAAAGTTTCATCATGTCCAAGAGAGGGAGTAGAGAAAATATAGAAAGCATCCCTTTTTTGGATCAAAATATTCTATATATAACATAAAAAATAAAGAGAGATGTGAATAATATGATAGATAATGGAGGAAATTACTTGAGATCAATAATTGAGGTGGCAACATTTGATTGCTTTCTATTTACATCCCTTAATCAACAAATGAAATCTCTTATTTTTCCACTAGTCACTGAGATCCTATTATTGGTTGAGAGTGTCCCACTAGATAAAAGGTTTTTTTATATTATGACTAAGTCATTTTGGGTGTAATAATATTCCCCTAACTACCTCTCCAAGCATCATCTCATAATCTCAAGACCCTAAGACCACTTGACCCATTCATGAGGATCAAATCCTCAAATCTTGAAACTAAAAAATATGACATACCTAAGTGGTAGAGTACCCACTTTGATGATGATAGGGCCACATATAAAAATTATCCCTTTAACATTATCACATACTTGATACATTTTTATATATCTATTATAGATGGAAAACTAATATAAGACCATTGGTTATCATATAGTTATCCATACTTTGATTGATGCCTTGTCTCATTTGGCCACCAAATTATCAACCTTTGATCTATATTAGGTCTAAAATAAATAATATAAATTTATATAACCTTTATGGAATTTTTTGGCCCTTATTTATGTATTTTGGTCCAACTTGGATCATATTTGATCTCAGTTATATGTATTTCTACTATCTTAGGTCATATTATTTACTTTGCCCAAGTCAAGCTGCTCCATTGAACTTAGTCAAAAATGTCTTGGCTCAGCCCTTTATTGAATTTGATATCAAAAATCCAAATCAGATTATTGAACCTTGAGTCAGTTCACTCTATTTGATTTTTTAGGTACAAATGAATGTAAGCCCTCATATCTATCTTTGAATTTTCAAATATGTCCCTACTTATGCCACATGTCAAATACATGTTAATCCTTAGGATCCTATTATTATTTTGTTATTCCATGAAATTATTCCATGTGGTGACCTCTTGAGCTATCTAACTATTTATCCCATCTCATACCATTGGATTAAGATATACGATCAAGTAAGGATGATTAATCTTATCAGGACCCACTATTTGAAATCTAATGACTAGTTCATGAGATAAAAGTTGATAGTCTATAAGATGTCATTTGATTTTTGCACAAATGTCATTGAAATTCACATGACCATAAAATTTAAGCTAAAAAGGATCTATTTTTTTTGAGCTTAAACTTGACATTAACACAAATGTCTTACTACATAGGTCCAACTTTGAAAGTTTGTAACTTGAGCTAGAAAGCTCATGTGGGCCTAAAAATTCTTGAGGATGATATTGTCATGTATAAATATATTTTCACTTGATCCACTAATTGGATGATGATTCATAAGAAAGATATTAAATGGATAATTTGGTTGGTCCATTTTCTCTTGTGTGATGTCCTGGTGATGATCTATCTCTAAAACATTACACAACTCATCCTTTAATCATTCTTTAAAGGTTATGATGGATTTTTAGGGTTTATGTAAGTTTTTCCATGTTCTTTAATGATCATAACATATAAGAACCTACTTGGATCCCTTTATTTTTAAACTTGGACCTATCTCAAATCCATTTGATCCATTGCATCTGTATGAACTCTGCTCATCTTTTCAAAGATTTGTATGTGGGCAAAAAATGTCCAACTTATTTGGTGACTTATAGGGGCTACATGCCTATTTATGAAAAAGAACCCAAATAATGTGCCTTGTCAAGTCCATTGGGTATGGAGTCTCTTCTTCAGATCCAACATTGGCTACCAATCCTACTCTAACCTCTTTTTGAAACAAATACAAGGGACCAAAAAAATAAAAAAAATAAGACAAAGTTCCCAAGGAAATTATTGAAAGGTAAACTAACCTAGAAAGAAATAGGGACAATAAAAAATGTACCAAAATAACACTTAGAGGTATTTGAACAACATTACTCTAATATACATAGCTTAAACTATATGTACCTTTCCTCCTGGATCAAAAGTAAAGTTTGAAAAATTTATTGCATCATGAGATGATGGTATGAATAAAACATGCAACTCCTTTACCCTTAGTCTTGATGCCTACTTCTTATTTGTTGCAACTGTAAAATTTTTTGGCATGATTCTTAATGAGAACTAAGTAGATCCAAATAAGTTAGCTATGTGTATTCATATGGTCTTATCTTTCTCATATGGTTCCTCAACTACAACCTCCAATGGTGGTTTGACAAGGAATACCTCCTTGGTTTCTATGGTGTCTTTAATAAGACTAGGCTTCTCTTTTAATTCAAATTATTTATGTTCATCAAGGATCTCGACATATTTTTTCCAATATTGATCATTTTATTCCATGTTAAATTCATTGTCCACCTTTTCAATCACTTGATCCTCAACTTGACCAAGATGTTCAAGCTCTTGAAAGAGATTCATTTATAGTTTCCAATTATCTTGGTCCTCCTTGTCATCTAGAAACACCACTTCTTTAGTTTTATTTTATTGATAAATGAGGTCTTTATGTTCCAATGTATTAATGGAATCTTCAAAAGATCCCACTTGTTTACTATTTCCTCATCAAGATCTACCATCTTAAGCTCTTCAACAATGGTCATCTTCATGTTAGATATCATCTCCAAATTACACTTGATCCTAAACCTCATCCTCTTGGACCTCATAAAATACTAAGACATGCTTTCTCTTTCCAAATGGTGTCCCATTACTAATCTCTTCTTATGAATCTAATAATTCATCATTATTAGATATCAGTTCAATATGGAGCTCACCACTTAGCTCTTGAAGGAGTGACATAGGATATTCTTGGGATGACTCTAAAAGAGATAAGACATGGAATACCTCCTTGGTCTAACTATTTGTATTTGATAGTCATGTCTTCCTCCTTATTTGGCATACTACTCTGGATGGATTTGCAAGATGGAAATGACCTAGATTATTGAGGAGAGAGGGATGGGGGTTGAATGATTTTAGATTTGCTTGATTACATGACTTGATTCCAATATGGGAAAGATAGAGGCTCTACTTTGACCTTTTGATTCTATTTCTCCTCCTCTTTCCTTGTCCTTAGATCTAACTCTTTGATCTACTTATCTATATTCTCTTAGAATATCTTCTCTTGAAGGTGGTTAGTAGCTTCATGAAGATAAAAAAAACAAGAAGGTTCTTGAGGAGGGATGAGAGATATTTGTAGAGGTTTAAATCCACCTTTATTTTGGGACTTCAAATCTAGATTTGCTTTAATTTTTCCACCCCATGATTCCACCACTTAGTTCTAGCATGGAACCTTGAAGGACTTCATAAGAGGTTATTGAGGAAGGATGGAGTCTTGAACCTTGATAGCAGGCTATTTCACAATAATCTCCTTTCTTTGACAACCCTCTTAGATATATCTCCAAGAAGGAAAGGTTTGAGGAACATATAAAGGACATGGGAAATTTAAAAGGCTACTTAGAATGGTCTCTTGGGGAGGAATGGGTGGAACATAAGAAGGATGAGGTGGTGTATATGAAGGCACATAAGGTTTGTGAGGTTGGACCTGCCATTCCTCAAGGGATTTTATCTTTTCCTTAATTATTTAAATGTAACCACCTACATTTATCATCTCACTTGTGAGATTATTCTAGTTTACTCTCTCAACTAGAGTCCATTATTCTTTTATTCACTACAATGACTCTTTCACATGATGAATTGGGTGAGTAGGGACATCTTATCCATAATAATTTAATGATTACAATTATAATGCATGCTTGTCAAGGATTATTAAAGTTTACTTAAGTGCTAGTATATATGGCTCATGATAAGGTTGATGAGGAGCAATATTATGATGGGCTTGCTATTCATATGGATGATTAGGGAAATATTATTACATATATGATTGAAATAGGACCTCATGTTATATGTGAGGATCATGAGGAAGTTAAGATCTATTCCCTTGATAAAAAGGATCATGAGAAACTTGTCAAGGCTCTTCATAAATTTGACATAAATATTGGTAGGGCTAATTAGACTCATATGGATCATATTGGGGATGTTGATAAGGAGGTGGATAATAGGAATATTTAACATAGTTTTTCATATTGACTTCATATATAAAATGAGATAAAAAAAAATTATTAGAAACTTCATTCAGACATACCTAGTTTGCTCATAATCAGAAGCTTTATTTAGAGCCACCATTAGAGCTAATTTCCTTGATTCCAAAAGTTAATTAAAGGAAAAACATACTAATATATTTCCACTCTTTTATACTTAGTTTCATTATGCATGCTATAAATATTATCTATCTAGATATCACTGTAATAGGGGTTAGATTTGTTTGAGTCTGACCCATACCTAGACTAACATGAGAATGGTCTAAGGTCATGCGATGCCTATGATTAGACTAGACCTCTAGGATTTTTTAATGAGGATAGTTGCTCAAATTTTATAATTTTGGCCTTTAATTCTAAAATATAAAATTGGCTGGAGTGAAAATGGTTAAGTTATTTACATAAATTAAAACCTATTCTAACATATGGTGATGCACCAAGAATTTATCAGATCCAGTCTTGAGCCTAGACTCTTTAACACACTAATGAACTATTAAATAAGTTAATGTAATTATTAATATAATTTATATGCAACATTATTTCATATAGAGGTCAGTTTAATACACTTAGACTAGGGAACAATGAAGATAAGGTCTAGTTAAAGACAATTAAATTTGGTTTTCCACTATATCTTTGAGATATTAATACTAAGACACACTATATGACCTAAAAATAAAGTTTTTGTCACTTAGGTTGAGTTTAGATAGGCAAGAGAAAATAACATTCACATTTTCATATTAAAAAACATAGAACACTAAATATATATTAGCAAATGACTATAAAATACTCTATTTACTACTCTAAGAGGTGTCAAATACAATTTTAGTAGAGTCTGGTCATAATAGCCTAAGAGATGTAAAATAAATGCTATATTTATAGAAGGAAGGAAGGAAGAGAGAGGGAGTTTTATCACTAAAAATGGAACCAAACAAGCTCAAACCATTTGAAAAGTTTTTACAACCACCTCCACAAATCAATCTCATTCAAACCCTTCTTGATTGATCTAGGTCACTCCAATTTGTTGCATATTTACAATATCCTTTAATTGATGATCCATGGTAGCTATAATGATAGAATTAAGTTGTTTTTATTTTGTCTTTATGTGAAACCACTCATGATTGGTTTATTGATGTGTCCAAAAGTGGAAAGAGGAGTCACTTTCATGA